>JAJOOR010009080.1:0-33726 GCA_036250505.1 Solanum acaule
ACCTTTAACATTAAAGGAAGAATTGATAGCTATTTGACAAAATTGAAAGATGCATCTCATGTGGTCAATACTAATCCAAAATTACGGGCCCAAAAGTGGGACCTAAGTTTAATTAAATGATTCCATAGATGTTTAAGGCTTCTTTGCCCAATATGTTGAGATTTGGCCTTACCATCTTGGTTCAAGTATTCATTTGAGGAACTTACATCAATAATAAGTTATAGTTTAGAACATAATTATCATTAGCAATTATAGTTTATCTAATTACGTATATATTTAAACTTCATGAAAGTTATCAATATTATGCACCATGATAACTCCCTTTATAATAACTTCATCTATGAACACAGATCATTGATGGAGAAGTTAGGAGCAGTATTATCTACACACATATTTCGAAAGTAGAATAAAGTGGCAGACATGCTAAGCAAAGAGGGCACAAAGTGCATTATTTTTAAAATACCACTCTTTTTTTTATAGTTCCTTCAATATTTTATAAATAGCTCAATATAATATATCCCTTTAATTAAATAAAATAGTTCTAATTCTCATTGTCATAAAGTAACGAATAGACTATCATTTCACATCAAGACAACTCACCCCCCATTTTGACAGTTGTGCATATCTTTCAGATCAAAAATCATAGATAGTCACGTCCATTGAGGTTAGAATTAGATACGAGTTCTGATAAACTCAATAATTTTTACTTAAATTTTATATTTATATAATTTCGTTAAATTAAATATGTATAAATATTTTTAGTTATAAACAATAATTAAGACTAGCTGCAAGTGTGGTGATAAATTTAAAATTCATAAACTTTAAATTTTAACATGTTGTACGGTAAATAGAAATTAAACACAAGGGATAAAAACAACATATACTCCCTCCGTTCCTTTTTATATGTTATCCCTTTTTATAAATAGTTGATCCATAATACTTGTCATATCATAAAATCAATGCATAAATTACCATATTGTTCCTTTTTTACCTTGTGACTTATTAGCCTTGAAAATATACATTTGACCAACTTAGAAAAGCTAAGTAAATGATTTGTGTTCATTGGTTAAATTAATTAATAAAAATAAATTAATTCATATTCACTGATTGAAAACTTGAGTTTCAAAAAAATTAAATAAGAATAGAAGGGTAAAGTTACATCATTTCTTAATGCAAATACAAAATTAAAAAAGGGACGGAGGGAGTATAATAATTACATAAACGCATATCATTTCCGACCCGAATTTAATTTCGACCCGAGCCCACTGACTGTGACGACCCGGAAGTATCAAAGTCCTCAGCAGATGGGCTATATATGGAAAGTCAGCCAAGAGTTTCCTCCCAACAGAGAATACATAGAGTGTTTGAATTAATATTTAAGTGATTGAAAAAAAAAAGGAGAAACAAATGAAGTCAAATAATATTGGAAAAAAAGAGAGGGTTTATTTATGAACGTAGTTTATAAATTTGATTTATATATTTTACGACTATTGAGTTGGGGTTGAGAGTTTAAGAAACAAGGGTTAAAAAAACAAAGGAATTTATAAATTCTTATGAACTGATTGAGTACATTAAATGATTGAGTTGTAAACTTTGATATTCGATGTGATCTTGATTTTAGGATATCAATTCTTCGACTTAATCAAAATTTTATTACATAAGTTCGAAAAGTAAAAGTACCCCCCAAAGTTCATGTCCAGTTACACTTGACCCAAGTCCAAGCCCATTCTTTTTCTTCAATAGTATACATTGCTTGATGAGTTGCTACAAGTAAGAGGTGCTTCGGGAGGCAACACTAAAAGTTAAGATATTAAACTTAAATAATTTATTGTTGTGATGTGTTTTCATAAATAGGCGATGATTATGATAGTTAAGTAGGAAACTAGCACGCCTAGTAGTTCAGATATGAAACTCAAAGAATCAAGACTTTAGATGTGTTTTTCTCTCTTCACTCTCGATTATACTTATTTCATGTTGGAAATCTCATTTTTCCAACATTTCATGCTTTCAGTCCTTTTCGCAGGTAGATAGATATGTGTTTTCCATCCCATTTTGAATTAAACTTTGGTACACAAAACATAAAATAACTCATTTTTAATTAAACTAGTAGCCCATTTTACAAGAAGAAAAATAGTCCATTAATCAAGGCTTAGGCTCAAACCTAAAAAATGAATCAGATTTGTTTCATTATTCTGAATACATTAACAAAAACTCAAAAACCAAATCAAAGTCTTGAGAAAATGAATCGAACATCCACCCCTAGATTAATCGCACATCTCTAATTGATGCCACCACCTTCTCTCTAACCTTGAATAGCAATAGTCTCACATTTATCTTCTTCACTAGAGAGTCGCTCCAAAGTACCAACACCTTTATCAAATGATATTTTTGAAGTGATTCATGCCATCATTGCACCCCTTGAAATTGCTATATCTCAATTCTTTGCCTATTGGGATCATTTGATGAATAAAATGTAAAGTCTCATTGAATTTATATCAAGTAAAGGAAAAAATGATAGCACCTCTAAAAACAAAAAATTCATCTGATGAAGCCCCTGATTCATTGGGGCGAATCTATGGTGAAAAAGAGAAATGTTAGACTACGGATGTTCAAGGACAGAGGGAAGACATAAGAATCTTTGGTAATGAGTTGTTTGTTACTTAATGAGATATACTAGTAAGAAAAGCATTCTTGCTATTTTTTTTAGAAAATATTTTTTTGCTAATAATAATAAATGTTGCTTGATCCAATATATATCCAACAACTGAATGATATTTATAGAATAATGAAAGTGAAACATGAATGCATCCGGACGAGATACTGGTGAAAGTGGAAAATTTGTAACATATGAAAAAGCAAGTGACACTTTGCAGAAGAGTTTCGTGCAAAGATAACGGAAATTGTGCTTTTTTTGTTTGTATTTCAAAGCACGATCTGCGTGATCCTTGCACAGAACTCTCGTGAGACTGAGGAATGCCACCCTCGTGATTTTGCACAAAACTCTTGAGAGACTGAGGAGTGCCACTTTCATGTGCACTTCATTTTCTTTGTTCTATAAATATCAATCAAGTGTTGGATATGCTGGATCAAGAAACACTTGCTATTCCTTCACTAATAGCTCATTTTCAGTAATTCCATTTATATCAACTTTTTTTACTTGGTATAACTCTAGTACCATTGCTTGTGAGGGTGGTCCAGAAAGTTCCCCAATATGTTTTTGTCGATATAAAAATTTACCTTATTTTTCTTTTTGTTAAATACATTGAGTGACTTTATTGAAATTAAATTGACCATTGCAATGGAATTGAAGAGAGGGGACATGCTACTATATATCTATTATGCAGATCGATATGGGCATCTCAAAAGATGTAGCATAGTTGGAGGTTCATCACACAATGTGGGGAGCTATCAAAAGGTTTCTCAGTGGCTTCAAAGGATATCAAGCCGCAAATAATTCAAATGTAGCAGTTTCAAGGTGTGCAATGATGACACAAATTAGTGATGAATGTGTTGGTACTTTGGGGAGAGTCTTAGGTGAGGAAGATAAACATGTGATGATATTCAAGGCTACGTAGCAGAAATGATGAAAAAGGAAAACTATGTGATCCTAAATTGGATTTGTCCCTTAAAACTCCAATCAAAGACAATGCATTTAATAAGATTCCAACCCAGGAAGAAACAATTGATTTTGAAAGGAATTCGAGTTAAGTAAGGGATTCAATATTTTTTAGGCTCTTCTTGCTCTTCATTTGTCCACATTAGAAGCAAAAACAAACTCAACAAAAAAAAAAGAGAAAAAACTATAGAAAAGAGAAAAAGATTTAACTTTTTCCTTTTTTTTTTTTAAGTATGTATTAGTTCATTTTGACATGAGATCAAATTGTGATATAAAAGTTAACATTGAAATTGATAATATTGTCTTGAATCAAAGTTGGAATTACATATACTCCTTGTAATAAGTGTCTTACATATATCGTATCTATTTCTTCGAAATTGTACGACGATGAAATTTTCCAATTACGACCTTTAGTAATTTTGATAAGTAATATAAAAATGGTGGCAATATCTATTGAGCTGGTAATAGTAACTTTCTCTTTTATGTTCGTCAATTTCGATGATCATTACAAAAATTAATATTTACAACAATGCTTTGTATGCCCTACAATTATATAATGGTATTTTGACCAAAAAAAAAATTAAACAATACGGAGTCTAGCAAGGGACAAACTAATGTAAAGAATTTATTTTCATATTGCGACTTATATGAATTGAGTTTTGTCTATAGAAGGCATTTTGAAGTGTCCGTAAAAAAAAAGTTTATAAAATATAGTTTGCTAGAAGAGAAAGATGTTGCGGGTTGCTAGAGAATCATGCTAATAAGTGCCATTAAGTAAAAATTTATAATTAATTAGTAAGATTTGTTGATAATTTTGCACATCTGAATTATAGATAGGGGAGTGCAAAAATCGAACCGATTGATAAACCGAACCGAAAAATGCTATAGGTAATTGCTATTGGGCTATTCGGATTAACATGTTTTAATTGGTTTTATAAAAAAAAATTGTTGGATTTTCGGTTCCATTTTGATTTTTTAATATTGGGAAAATCGATATCCATCATAATTATTTACTACTTTACCCCTATATAAATTTTAAATATTAATCACATTACCTTACTGGTTACTGCATTTGCCTCATAGTCTTCAATTGATCATATGTAGGGGTGTCAAATGAGCAGGTTGGGTTGAAATGGGAGATACTAAAGTGAGTTGAAATAAAAATTAGGTTGGGTTTTGACCCGCTTAATCTTGATAATTTTAACATATTGTTATTTAAGTTTTATAGTCACAACTTCAATTTCAACTCAAGAAAATTTTAAAAAAAAGTTACAAATGGATTAGATAAATCCTAGATGATATAAAATAGATAGTAATTCATACCTTCAATATAGAAACATACATCTCATCAATGCAAATAAAAAGTCTTAAAACGGGTTGAGTTGAAATTGGAGATTAAATTGAGCTCAATTGAAAATTCTTATAAAATGGAATAATGTTTGAATGGGTTGAGATTGAACCCAATTCAAATTATCTTGAGCCCAACCCATAAAATTTTGGACAAGTTACCTATATTTGGGCTCATTTTGACACTCCTAATCACATGACTTCACAATAACTTTGAGTTTACAACTTCACCTTATACAAAACGTCAAAACCTAAAGTAAGAACCCTATTCCTCTTAATTTCTCCGCGTTGCACCTGTATAGTTATTTTCATGTTATTTATTATTATTTTTATTTTAAGAGTGTTCTATAGAGTTACATCATTGTTTTGTCACATCAAATTATTGGAGAAGTCATATATTTATTTTCTAAGATTTTTCTTATTGATTAAACCAAAACCAAACCATTAAGGACCAAAATCGATAAACCAAAAATCGATATTGATTTAGCGTATTTAAAAAGTAAAAATTGATAAACCGAACCGATAATGCATAAAATCGAACCGAACTGACCGATGCACACCCCTAATAGACATAGATGCAATGACTAAGCTAAGGCTAAATTACAAATAAAGGCGAGCTTGTATTTCTATATACCAAACGTTGTCCAGGGAAGTATTAAAGAAGAGATTATGCACATCTATAAAACTAAAATAAAACTTTGGTACACAAAACTTAAAATAACTCATTTTTAATTATAGTAGCCCATTTTATAAGAAAAATACTCCGTTAATCAAGCTTATACTAAAAAAACAAATCGAATTTGTTTTGTTATTCGATATTCATGAACAAAAAATAAAAGATCAAATCGAAATTTGAAAAAAATGAACTGAACAGCCACCCCAAGATAAACCACCCATCTCCAGTTGATGCCACCACCTCCTCTCTAACCTTGGATATCGATAGTCTCACATTTATCTTCTTCACTAGAGAATCGCTCCAAAGTACCAACACCTTCATCAGATGATATTTTTGAAGTGATTCTTGCCATCACTGGATCCCTCCAAATCGCTATGTCTGAATTCTTTGCATGTTGGGACCATTTGTTTAATGATGTGTAAGATGTCATTAAATTTTATATCAAGCAAAGGAAAAGTGATAGCACATCTAAAGACAAAAATTTCATCAGATGAAGCCCCTGATTCTTTGGGGCGAGTCTCTGGTGAAAAAGAGAAAGGTTAGACTATATATGTTCAGGGATAGAGGGAAGACATAGGAATCTCTGGAAATGAGTTATTAGTTACTTAATGATATATACTAGTAAAAAAAGGATCCTTGCTATTTTTTTAGAACTTTTTTTTCTTTCTAATAGTAATAAATGCTGCTTGATCCAGTATATCCAACATCTGAATGATATTTATAGGATAGTGAGAGTGAAACATGAATGCATCTGAATGAGATATTGGTGAAAGTAGAAAAGTCGTAACAAATGAAAAGGAAAGTGACACTCTACATGAGAGTTTCGTGCAAAAATCATGGGAATTTTCCTTTTTTAGTTTGTATATTTCAAAGCACGATCCTCGTGATCTTTGCACAAAACTCTTGTGAGACTGAAGAGTGCCACCCTCGTGATCCTGCAAGAACTCTCCCGAGACTGAGGAGTGCCACTTTCATGTGCACTTCACTTCTTTGTTCTATATATATCGATCAGGTGTTGGATATGTTGGATCAAGCAACACTTGCTATTCCTTCACTAATAACTCATTTTCAGTGATTCCATTTATATCAACTTTTCTATACTTGGCATAACTCTAGTACCATTGCTTGTGGGGATGGTCTAGAAAGTTCCCCAATATATTTTTGTGGATATAAAAATTTAGCTTATTTTTCTTTTTGTAAATGCATTGAGTGATTTTATTGAAATTAAATTGACCAATATTGCAGTGGAATCGAAGAGAGGGGACGTGTTATTATATATCTGTTATGTTACGGATATGGGCATCTCAAAATACGTGGCATAGTTGGAGGTTCGTCACACAATGTGAGGATCTATTAAAAAGTTTCTCAGTGGCTTCAAAAGATATCAAGCCGCAAATAATTCAAATGTAGCAGTTCTTAGGTGTGCAATGATGACACAAATTACTGATGAATGTGTTGGTACTTTGGGGCGAGTCTCTGGTGAGGAAGATAAATATGAGATAATATCTAAGGCAGCGAAGGAAAAATGGTAGAAAAAAGAAAAAGATTTGAGCTAAATTGAACCTCGTTCACTGCCTACCCGACCCTTATCTTTAATTTTAATAAAGTGAAGTCAAATAAATGAAAATGAATAGCTCAACCTCTTTTTTAAAGCTTCCAACCCTCGAAGAAACAATCAATTTTGGAAGGAAACTCAAAGAAGGGATTTGAGTCAAGTAAGAGATTTAATTCTCAGAATGACTGATATAGAGTTCAGTCTCCTCCTCCTCATCCTCATTCTATTCTTCTTCTTCTTCTTCCTCTTCTTCTTTCCACATTAGAAGCAGAGGAAAACTCAAGAAAAAAAAAAGGAAATTGTAGAAAAGAGAAAAATATTTGTTTTTTTTTTTAGTATGTATTAACCCATTTTGATATGAGAGTTAATGATGAAATTGCTAATATTATCTTGAATCAAGGTTGAAATTACATATATCCTTGTAATAGGTGTCATACTCATATCTTACCTGTTTCTTTAGTAGTTTTGATATATTTACTGAGTTGGCTCGAAGTGAGCACATCCCACATGATCTTATATTCAAAAGTGTATAGTGAAAAAGTAGACAAGACAGGTGGACAAGTTAGGTGTAGGGATGGCAATGGGGCAGAGCGGATGCGTGGGCAGGGTGGGTTTAAGGCTATGTGAGGCAGGGCGGATTGCGGGTATATGTGATTTTATGTGGGTTCAGACTTAATTTTAATTTTTTATATGTTATAAGAGTGATAGAACATTATTTATTCAGATATTTTTTTAAAGCTACTAAAATATCCAAGATAATAAATGAAAATTCTTCAATAAAAATTAATACAATTTCTTACATGTTTCCAATTGACCTCTAGAAAATAAAATTTTAAGTGACTATCCTATTAAATTAATACAACTTAATGAAAAAGCGAATTTATTTTTATGAATTTTATTTTTAGTATCAAACTTAACCAGAAAAAGAAAATATTAAAAAAATTATGCGGGGCAGGTTGAAAATGAAAAAAAATGTTATGCGGAGCGGAACGAAACATATTAAAAATTATGCAGTGTTAAGCTCAACCGGCCCCACCCCGCCCTGCACCCCCATTGCCATCCCTAGTTAGGTGTAGCCACATGAAAGGTCAAAGAAACAATAGTTATACACCACTCGTTACGAAGACTGAGTGTACGACGATACTCTTTTTACTCTTAAATGTCATTTAATTTGTCATTCATTGAGAGTTAATAGGGAATGCTATTAAATCTAGAGAATTTATCTCTATAAATGGAGTTGAATCTTCATGTTGAGGATATTTGAATTTTACTTGAATCAATATTATATTTTGTTTCTAGACAGCACGTCAATATTATTTGTCAGTTCTCATGCACATCAAGCTGGTCCGGTCCGACGCAACTCATACCCTTATAGTGATGAATTGGGTTGGCTGTTTTAAGGCCCATCAAAATGACGGGTTAGCCCGACTTGACCAATAAAATTTCAAAGTCTACATGGGAATCAATGTTCTTTTTTAATACTGCTCGTTTGGTGTGAGGGATTAGAAATAATAGTGTGATGGGATAAAAAAAATTATGTTGTTGGTTGCCATGTTTGGAATAACTTATCCCACAATTTATATTATAGTGATGAGATAAGTTATCCCATATACATGGTGGGATAAGTTATCCCAGGATAGCTAACCCCAGAATAACTTATTATGTGATAACTTGTTCCCAACCAAACGACTTATATTAATAGAATTAGTTATACTAGACGCCTCTTTGAAATGTCACTTAATTTCGAATACACTTCTTGTATTTTAAAATCAGATACCTTTCTCCTCTATATCTATATATCATACCATGATTTTTCTTCATCTACAGTCGAGTTAAATTTTATATTCAAAATTTAATACTTAAATCTTGAATTCGTCACTTATTAATTAATTAATTATTATGATATGATTTTTCAAAATCCGAGACAAGATTAATTAACGTTTAGAGCAAAGGCACATGATAGTCTAGCTAGTATTAGATTTTCATGCAAACGTGACACAACATACCCCACCATTGTAGTAAAAAGTTCACAAAAGGAGCTAGCTATAGGTTTTAGGGTGTGTTTGGTATGTGTGAAGTTTCTTACTTATTTTTTTCCGTATTTTTGTAAGTAATCAGAAAATATTATTCCAAAAATATTACTATATTATAACCTGACAAACAATATGAGGGAGAAGGGGAGGGGGAGCGAGAGGGGATGAGGGATCAACGATTTGGGGAGTGGTGTGTGGTGATGTATGGTGAGGAGACGTTTGACATGAAATGTTACTCATGAAACTTTTTTTTTTCTTTTAATAAAATATTTTTAATTTTTTTTTATCAACTAAATATGAAAAATTAAAATTTACCTTCGGACCAACCACACCTTCAATGATGAGTGTCTAAAGGTTAAGTAATAAGTAAAGCCAAATTTTTCACCAATGAGTATGGTGAGATATTGGACGACATCTTTTCAATTTTAACCAGATTAAGTTTTAGATTTGAGTTTTAAGAATGAAGAAATTTTATGTATAGAGTTTTTGAGAATCTTAAAATAACACGAATACAAATTAATTAACTTCAAACTTCTGATCGAACGTACAAAGAAAAAAGAAAAGTCAAGTCAAATATCTTCAAAGTTTCATGCAGCTATAAGCCATCATTGACTGATATATATGAAATAGTGAAAATAAAATTAAGTCCTAAAAAGAAACGTGATATTCTTCGCAACTCTCTACAAGTAAAGGTGGATTATAATTATTAAAAGTAATTAGAATCTTCTTCATAACTGTATAAAAAGGTGAAAACCTAACCCAACTTTTGTTTATATTCCAAACTTTCTCTTTTGTCCAATCATGTCATGTTTTCACACTACATGCACACAATCCTTGTTTAATTTTTCAATGAATTTGGTGAAAAACATAGCAAGATTATAAAAGGGAGACTAAAGTTTTAATTAATTAAAAATATGAAAAAAAATTCCATAGATATACACTTAATTTTCGAAATGGTTTTATAAAAAAAGTTGTCCTGACCACCACGAGTTCTCAACCTAGAGCATTAACCACCTGCAATCACGAATATAATGGTGTCATATATATGTTGAATATCGATCCTTGACGTTGTAATTAGCATTTTGATAACCTATGTTGAGTCTATTTTGATCTTTAATGGGGTTGTTTCAATAATTCTAATCTTATCAATAATATAACAAAGGCATATATACCAATTCTCTTTGTTCACATTTAATAAACTTAGGTGAAATCAATTAATGGCACAAAAGTATCAACAAAATCACTAGATATATAAATGATACCCTAAAGAGCTAGAAGTGAATTTTGTTTTATATTTTAAGAAAAGGATAATTGAGTGAATAATGATAAATAGTATAGTAAATATACCATGGTGGCTTCTATCTCTTCTTTTGATTTGAATCATCCTGATTTTAGCTGTTAACACACACAAACAAAAATGACATGATTAATATTGTCAATGAATAATTTAAAACATGTATGATTCTAGTGTTTTGATGGGACGATATTGATGGAAACTCTTAGAGTTGGGGGAATGAAGCCTGGTCCGAAATCACTCATCAAATTGATTGATCAATCCTAATCAATGACAGATCTAGAATTTAGACGATAATCGTAGGTGGTAGAATATATATATTGTACTTGTTTTATGTAAATATATAAGGTTCAATGACCCAGAAACACTGTGTCTGGATTCACCCCTGACTTTTCAAAAAGAATGATTTCGAACCAGACAACATTCTCCTCAACAAAATCTTGGATTTTTCCTAATATTTCACTTTGGAGTAAAGAGAAGAGGAGGAGGAAGTAGTAGTATACATATCCACAGAATATACACAAGATAATATATCCACAAGATATACAAAACTATAGAAAAAAACATAAATGATTCTAGTGCTTGGACGGCATAATATCGATGAAAAACTCAAAGAGTTGAGGGGAATGAAGCCTGGTCCGAAATCACTCAATAAATTGATTGATCAAACGATCTAATCTATGATGGATTCAGAATATATTTAGACATTTTAGGGTCTAAGATATATATTGTACTTGTTTTTCGTACATATATAAGGTTTAACGATCTTGAAATCCATGACTGAATCCACCACACTTTTCTATAGAATGATTTCGAACCAGACAACATTCTCCCCAACAATATCTTTGTTTTCCCCTAATATTTCACTTTGGAGTAAAGAAGAGAAGGAAGAAGTAAGAAGTAGAAGTTGTAGTAAGGATGCATGACATATATATAGGTCCCTTAGTTATACATGAAAAATGACTATTTTGCTATTTTATTTTTCTAGCTAATAATACTTTTATAGTTCTTTTCTATTTTTAAGAAATCATTTAAATTTTGAATGGTAACAAAAAAATAACTATTGAATAATTTAAATTAGTGTAAGATTTGGGTTAGTTTTAGCTAGGGAGAGTTATTACTATTTGCTTCTTACAATGATTGGTCTATATAAACTTTGTTATTTAGGGATAGTCAAAGATCAATTGTCTTCATAATTAATTAAGATGAATTTTACAACAACATATTTTCAAGAATTGACAATTGTTATTTAATATTTTCTCCGATGCAATTTGTCTGAGCACAGAATTTAAGAAATATGAGAAGACTTTACAATATTCCAAAACTACCGTTACAAAGAGTACTTATTTATGGACTTTTGCCAAATAAGTGGACCCAACATGATAAAATGTTCATAGTTTCATTAAATATTTGTTGAATAAATAAAATATGTCATTCTTTTGGAACTAAATGTCGTATAAATTGAGACAAATGGAGTATTATATATTGCTAAGAAAGATTATGGGTATATATAGAGTATACCATCAAATAATTTTACAACTCAAGGATAAACTTGATTAATTAGGGGAACTACTTAGACCATTTGGCTCTTACAAGTTAAATTAGTTGGAGTTAAAGACCATTTCCCTCTTAATTATAATTTAATAAACTCCAAAATTAACATTTCTTAACAATATGTTGGTCATCAAGAAGACAACTATATAGCAACAAGTCTAAACAATCAAGGCATTTAACCCTACCTACCCTGCCCACCCTACAAATCCATGTTTTTAAACAACCCTATTATTAGTAAAAAAGGAAGAAGTAGAAAATGAAAAAAATAAGAAAAGGTTAGTAATGGTTGGGCAAGATATAAAAAAAAAACAAAAACCTATTGTTATAAAAATGGCCTCACTAATATATGCTCATTTTCACACATATGTGAGTCATTTGTATAACAATAGGATATATATAAGCTACTTTTATAACGAAATTATACTAGCTCTAAATAACAAAATTAAGGGGTATATTAACTCTAAATGTGAAAAATTCTCAGAGACAAGAAAATGAGTGTCATATTTTCTTTTGTTGTCCCAAGAGAGAATGATTCCAAGCTTAAATGAAAAGGCAAAAACCAGTTGCCTCATTAAAAGCTTTTGCAGATCTAAGCCCAACAAAAGAGTGAAGGATAATTAGATAGTGGCATAACAGGATGAAAAAGTACAAATGGCCCAAAAAAGAGAGAGGGGGAGGGGGTGGGTGGGGGGTGGGAGTGGGGGTGGTTATCATGTGATGTTAACTGTGTGAGATGGTACTTCATGTTCCCAAAGTCAAGTTCACTTTAAAATCTTGAAAATGACATTATGCTAACCGGCACTCGAATCGAATTCAATATTTAAATTTTATATTGTTCAGTTCCTTCAAAAATGCTATACTGAATTCATGTTGGATCTCCAAAAATGCAAGTACTTTAAAATCTTAGAAGTGACACTATGCTAATTGATATTCAATGAGTCGGATCAATACTTAAAATCCTATATTGCTCAGATTCCTTGAAAATGTTATCTCATTCATGTTATATCTCCAAAAAAAAAAAAATGCAAGTCCATTTTCAAATCTTGAAAGAGCCATTATACCAATTGGTATTCAATAGGTTAGAAATAATACTTAGATATTTCATTGCTCAAATTCATCAAAAATGTTAATATATTCGTGTCAAATCCTCTAAAAATGCTGATACACCCAATAATATTTTTAAAAAGTTCGAGCAATATAACTCAAACTTACCTATGTCTTAGGGATACTAATCTTGACTACAAGATTGTCATTAACAGTAAGTTCCTAATCTTTTCTTGTTTATGCTTCTTTTTAGAAGCTTAATTATTGAATGATCACTTCAGAAAAAACTATTTGAGCAATAATTTTAGAGAAACCTATAGATATAGCTATGATTGGAGCTACAACCTAGCATTAAGCAATAATTCTACTTTCTATGGTTGGTGTAATTGTCAAGGGAATTAACAGCTGTTTCCTTGCATGATTTTAGGTAATTCTTGTCTCATGAATTAATTTTTTGTAGTTGAGATAAGTGAAAAATCTATTTTCTTGAAGTGGTATAAAAAAGAAAGGCGGCTGACATCTGATTTAACTGGAAAACCTAAATGGGATTGAGGATAAGTCCACCTGTAGAAAAAAGGCTTTATTTTATATGTGATTCGATGACTTGAGTAGAACCTTTTCCTTTCTTTCCCCTCCGTGCTTTCCTCTCGTATCACGAGTAGGTTATTGGATTTGAGTTAGATTCAAAGCCTATTTTCGATTGATTTAATATTGGATCTCATGTTATATAATTCACGCACCCACTGTCCAATTCTAAGTATGCGGGGATGTTAAGTGTCCCACATTGATTGAAAGAATAGACTGATTCTCCTCAGATAATTCTCGCCTCATGAGTTTGCTTTTGAGTTTATAAAACAAAAATTATACCTTGTTACTGATTGTTGACCTACTGTAATCCTCCTCCTTTATCCGAAATTGAAACCATCAACCATTCGTCTTTCAACACAGCAAGAAATCAACCAAGTACTTAAACAAATAATTGTCATATACCTTTTTTTTGAAAGAGTAAAAGCAAAATGGCTTCAACAGGCATATCAAGTTGACAAAGGAAGGGGCTAAATCTATAGAGACTAATTGTGACACCCCAACTTAAGATTAAAAGTCTCGCATTGACAAAACACATGAGAGATGTTGAGTATATAAGTAAGCAGACATTACCAACTAGTGACGCGTTTTAAAGTCGTGCAAGCCTAGGCCCAAAGCAGACAATATCACTAGCGAGCTGAGCCGTTACACTAGTAGAACTCAACAGCAGACAGTGAGGGACAAAGAGTACATGTTTCAGATTGCAGAATTCCATATATATCCAGCACAATGATTAAGTTACTGGAAAAAAATGGTAGTACAACTAGTATAATTTTCCAGCATTGACATTAATATTTAATACTGAGTTTGAGACTTTTAGCACCATATCTCAAGCTCACAAGGTTCACGAGCATCCGAAAACTTAAGAGTTGAAACTGGTAAAGTTAGAGTAACTGTACCAACTTGACAAACCAGCGATGATCGATAAGATATTTTCTTAGATTACATCCTGCTGGAATGGTACCTAAATTCAACTCAAAAGACCTTAAGAAACTTAATTTAGAGTCAATTGAAGCACATATATCCATAAACTAATGTTTAAAGTCAACTTTTAAAAAAACAATATAGAGACTATTTCAAAACCAAACATAACTAAAAGACTCAAAAACTATTTTGACTAGTGATTTACTCTATTGATAGAAGCAACAGTTTATGTATCAGTATCACTAACAACATCTTAAAGGGCCTTTCCTCACTTTGTTTCCACGGCGGCCACAGACCCTTCCGTCCTTTTAGGGGCAAATGGAGCTTTTGAACAAACAGAAACTAGTATTTTCAAGACAAAATATGAATATATACGTGAAAAAACACTAACAATTCAACAAATCTTAAATTCTGATCCAATTATTTCAATAGTGCAACGAGTTCATGATAAGAACATTGATCCTGTCAAGTTTAAATCCAGGATCCGTCTAGCAAACTACACGTTACAAATAAATAAACATGACACATCCCTTTATTTTTGTGAACTTCATTACCTGGAATGCTGACTACACCAAAGCTTCAATGAGAATAATTTCAAGAGACAGACAGATAATACTTAGATAGCTAAAGAAAAACTGCAATAGACACGTTATAATTAAAAATCCAATGTACAAAGTGAAAGTTCCAAATAAATAGAAATTGAACGATAGCCAGTATCTTCATAAATAGATTACAAGAAAATGAAGTCTCTTTACACAAGCATTGGAAATAACTTACAGAAATTTACACTTCATAAATAAACGTTACACAGACGACTGCAAAAAAAATCTTTTGCAGTTTTAAAAGCAGTCAAATGCACAACTGTTACAGCATAACAAGAAGCAAAACCAAGAAAAGATAAGTTCTTAATCTTATTAAATTAGAAGACTCACAAAAGGCTCAAGAATGAACGGTAATGTCCACATTCATTTCTTCACGCATCGTAGTCATATATGACTCATTTATCTCCTCCGCATGATTGGCTTCGTTGTTAAATTTGTAAATGGCAGTACCGTTCTGAATATTTATACGGTCTTTCCTATTTCTGGAACCAAAGGCATCATTTTCATTGTTAACTTCAAGACTGTGGCGAGTTCCTCGATCATAAGCTCCCACCATCCCTTTGTCTAAACCAACTGAGTCATTGCAGCTCTTCCTTCTGCCCAACCTTGGTGATTTCGCACGAGTTGGCGGTGCCTGCAGTTCAAAGAAATAAGAATTTAGAATAAGAAGGTTGTTATATACCATAGACAGTTAGGGATATCAATATTTGGGCGAAACATTATTTGCACTGTGACACTCTTAAGGCCAGTTACAACTATGTAAATGTTATACTGCAGATCAAAATTTTGGTGAATGCCTCGTCAAAAATTTACATATCTATGTAAGTTTGATTACAGTGGTGTTATGTATTACCTTCTTCAATTCAGTCTTTGGTGGAGGTCCCTCATGGTAGAAGCTCGGCATTGGGCTTGCCTTAAACATCAGACTCTTTCTCAATTGCTTTATAGCTGTTTCTTTCTCTTCCTAATAAGTGAAGGAACAAACGAAAATTATGTTATATAGTTGAAGTTTGATTGTTAAGATATTCATTTACTCGGTTTTTGTTACTATAAGTGATAGCTGTAGCATTAATAAGATGCACCTTTGTCCTTGCCTCCCACTGAACTTTTTGGGCCTCCAACGCTTGATGTTTCTCCTCTAATTTCGAGTAAAACTGCAAAGAGGAAATCAATATAAGAACTAACCAATATTTCGACATTTTACTTTAAGAAAGTTGCTCTTTCATTGTTGTTAGAATAACAAGGTAGAAATCTGATCAAACATAGAAACAAACACAAGTTTCAGTAAGCCAGTAAATCAATAGCTACCTCTTTCCTTTTCTCTATACGTTCAGATAATCGAAACACAGGGGCTGACGCAACAGTGGCCCTGGATTTTCTTGCTGGTAGCGTAGCACTTCTCGTTGTGGATAAATTATCAAACAGAAACACAGCATCATAAGACAAGGGGACACGTTAGAAATAGCACAGACCTTATTAAGCTAAATCAGGGGAGAAAGTGGATACCAAGAAGTGACTGAGCATGAGTCTTCTTCATCGGAATGCTTCTTGTTATCAGGTTGTAGCGGTTTCCTAATTGCAACTGCTGATGAGATCTAGAAACAAATACAATAGCCACAGAATAAGTTATTAACAGGCAGTCGGATCCACAGAACACTAGTGTAATCGTTATGCATTAACTTCTCTGGAACAGTAACACATTTCAGAGGAGTTTTTTTATCAGCCAAGAGAGAACGCAAGGGGAATATCATTTCAAAGATCAAGTGCTATTGATGGATCCTCTCCCCTTAATGTTATAAGGATTCACAGATAAGGTAAAATCTGCATAGGAAACTAACCTTGTTTTGTTTCGTACTTGGGACTCGCAAATTATTGGCTTCAGGTGTCTTATAACTGACATTGTCTGCATCATTCCCAACAAGACGAGTTCCATGAGACGCACGCTTCTCAGTTGCCAAAGCAAATGGTTGAGGAACTGTACACTTTGTTTTGCAGTTTCCACCAGCAGATTTGGTTGCTGATTTCACTGAGGTTCTTGATCTCTTGTTATCATCTTTTAATTTTCGGACTTCAGAGTTGTTCTCCTTTGTAGGAGATTCAATCTCACAGTTTGAGCTTTTTGTGTATTGCTCCTTGGTACTTTCAACTTCCGACAGTTTGGACATCTCAACTGATACTTCAGCTGTGCATTCCTTCACTTCGTACTCCTTCGTCTCAACACTCTCTTTCAGCACATCAGTTTCTTGCTCCCCAATAATAAGCTTGGATGACTGAACATCTTGATTACTGTCAATTAGGCAACTTGAATCTGGAGAAGCGCCATCACAGTAACTTATGCTACCATTTTGCTCCTTGTCCATACAGATATCAGTAACTTCCAGCTCCATAATCTCTGAAACTACGTAAAATAAATAAGAAAGACATTCCATCAAAATAAACTGACATTTTCTCTAAGGACTATGTTATCCCATGAAAAGTTTAAACTTGCTCATTTCTTTAAATGGGAAAAAACCCCAAAGTCACTGAATCTGAAAAGGCTTTTATCTTTCTCCAGCACCATAGAGCTGCCTTGTAGTCCGACGCATGTTTACCATAACAGCCAAATCTCACACCAGTCACTATCTCACAAAAGATCATCCAACATCTCGTCAACGTCATTATGTATTTGATATTAGATGATTTAGAGTACAGCTTTTTAACGGACATAGGGTGATAAAAGAAGAGCCTTTTTGCAATACGAAAATTAAAGATAGAGTGTGCAGTTTAGGTAAAAATGTGAAGATACTAATACTAAATATAATACTATAGCTGAAGAAAGGAAATTTGATACTTCAAATGATAACACCAGAACCTTTACCCACACTATCAAGTACATTTACATATGCATATATCTACAAAGTCCATTTACATATACAAATATATAGTCAACTTATAAAAATAAAAACATCTAATAACAACATTTCTGGGGAGGGTAAAGTGTACGCAGACCTTACTCCTACCTTGTAAGAGAGATTGTTTCCAATAGACCCTCAACTCAAGAAAAGTGTTTTAAAAACAGGTTTAAAAAATTACAAGAGTGAAAGAAGCTCCAATGAAAATACTAAGAAAAGAGAAGTATTGACAACAAAAATAGCAAGATATCCAAAGCAAAGAAACAACACTAGTGACAAATTGAAGAATTAGATACTAGAATAATAATAATAATAATAATACTGAAAAGGACAGAAGAACATCCATATATACAAATATATGCAAACCTATGGCTACAGAAACCTACATAAGTTTGCAAGAGATCCAAGAATTCCAATGAGTCCAACAACTTGTGTTAGTTAAGGAGATCCCAGACATGGTGATTGGAGGAAAGATGGAATATTTTACATGCATTTCATTGCAATCGACTATCTATTTTGAAAGTTAAACGGCAAAAGCCTGTACAACAAGCAATATATATAAGGGATACAAAAACAAGAACAATTTCTTTATATGAGGGATCTAACTAATTACCCCCTATGTTCTAAATACTTCTCATATTTCACACTAAGTTCAGTAACAGTTAAAAGTGTCTTTTGCCATTTTGATGCTAAATCATAGTTTTTGAGTATCTAAATTTGAATTTTAAAATATGAACTAATCTAGTCGAGCTCAAAAAAATGGTTAAATTTTATATTCAATAAGTGAAAAGCACCAAACAACACAGTACATATAATTGTGTCCTGTAAAACTTAACATTCCAAATTTCAGCAACCCCATTAACTTTCATATTCACCTCTAAAATCTGAATCAAGCTATCTAACTAATGGAAATAAGTCATTCCTAGACTCCAAAGCAGTTCTTCTTCAATGGAATATAATTGAAAATTTTACCTCAAAACCCATTTCAAGACTCCATATTCAACTACTGCTTCCAAATGTTTACACCAACCAAAACTATAGCTAACAACAACAACAACAAACAAACAAACAAACCTAGTGTAATCCCACAGGTGAAGTGTGAGGAGGGTCGAGTGTACACAAACCTTACCCCTACTATGAGAAGGTAAAGAAACTGTTTTCGATAAATACCCTCGGGTAAAACCTCAGTATTTAGACCCTCAAAAAGACTCATCCTTTGAAAACACATTCCCAAAATTATCCAAAGAAACAATTTTTACAAAAGAGAGATTGTTTTCAATAGACCATCAGTTAAAACCTCAGTATTTAGACCCCAAAAGGATTCATCTTTTAATACCACTTCCCCAAAACTATCCAAAGAAACAATTTTTACAAAGAACACATTGTTGAGACCCTGTCCGAATGTAAGCACAGATCTAAACCAAGAATTCACATTGCATTAAAACCCAAATTACCAAAATGCAAGAATCAATGGCAACAAATAAAAAGATCAAAACTTTGCCAAGAATGTATCAAAATAACACAAACCCAAGAAGTAAGAAGTACAAAATGTGCAAAAAGTTTGATTTTTTTTTTTTTTTTGTAACTGACCTTTGAGAAAAAGTCCACTTTGTTTGATTTTGTTTGTATGAAATTTGGTGTTTTTAGGCTTTATCCAGCGGGTTATGGGAGCGGTGTCTCTGTCTCTATATGTTGGTCGTCCCTGTTACTCATATATTTATATGTCTGCTGCTTCTCTATACCAAAAAAAAAAAAAAAAAAAAGAGATAAAATAATACAGCATACTAATGTTTGGAAGATCACGGTGTCCAGACCAGCTTTTATATATTTTGACTAATTTCACATGATACGTATCACCTACCTTCCATCAACAATACATACTCCCTCCGTCCCTTTTTAGTTGTCCACTTTAGAAATGACACACAGATTAAGGCAACAATGATTAGCACAGTGAAGTTACAATTTTACCCTTATGACAACTTTTCACTTCAAAATTACAACCACTTCTTTGAATTCAAGTGAAATAAATTGAAGTGTAAATAAGGGTATAATAGGAAAAAAATTGTTGTCATTTCTTGATTTGTCAAAATGAACAACTAAATAGGGACAACTAAAAAAGAAAATATGGACAACTAAATAAGGACGGAGGGAGTATGAAGTAACTCAGTCTACCAAAACCAAGACAGTTAGAAAGAATACTACTACTAATAATGATGATAATAAGACAACAAATGTTCGTTTCCTATAAATACTACATTGGGGTAAAGTGCTCGAGATTTTTGTTTAACGAAGAATGAGTACTTATCACTCCATAATAATTTATGTTTCTTACATTATGCATCATTTTTATTTGTTTAGTATTTGATTAGACACGCCTCTCAAAAAGTGATAAATAAAAATTAATTTTTATTATATTACTTTTTTAGATATAATAAACTTAATATTTTGATAAATGACCATAATTAATAATAAGAGTAAATTGAAAGTAGGTAATAATTTATCTTTTAAATTTTAAAATAATAACTAAAAATATGATAATTTTTAATATAATAAACAAGTAAAAATGAAAGAAGAAAATAGCAAAATTCCTATTATATTAATGATAAAAATATGAATGAAGCAAGAAATTATAACATGGACTAAAATTAAATAATTTAAATAATATAAGATTCAAATGTGAACCTTTTGACCATGATATGAATACATTACCCAAGAAAATAACACTCAACAATTGTCTCCATTCATCATAAACTATAATGCTAATTTGTTTGGATAATATAGTTTTTAAATTTTTATTTAAAATTAATAATGTCCTAAACTCTATGTATATATGATAATTTCAGGATTTTACTTTTAAGTTATGGAGTAATTTCATTTTACATGACTTTAAAAGAATCATTTCTAAAAATAATTAAGAAACCATTTTAAAAATATGTACGTAGTATTTTGTATGTTTGTTATTATTTGAATAAAAATATACCTTGTCGTAAAAGTACCATATATACATAAATTGACAGCAGATATATGCATTATAGTTGTAATCTTATCCACTTGCGAAAATATACCATATATATTACCATGTCGGTCATGTAGTAAAATGTGTGTTTGGTAGGGAGAAAGATATTTTAAATTTTTTTACTTTTGATTGATTAATTTTTTTTAATAAAATAAGTTTTTTTTTGAAAAAAATAATAAAATGATTTTTCTACTAAAAGTATAAAAACAAATTCTACTAGATTAAAGGGGTCGTTTGGTAGGGAGTATTAAGAGAAATTGTCCATGTGTTATGTATGGTATTATTTAGTACTATGTTTCCATAGATTAATTATACACCGTACATGGTATTATAGGACGTATTTCTAAAACATCCATTTTGATGGTATTAGTAATACATAGGATTTAATACCATGAGATTATCTATGTACAGACAAAAGTATCCCAAAAATTCTTTTAGTCATTTTATTTATTTTCTTGATTTTATGTTTTATATTTGTACTAGTAAATTTATTTAAATAAATTAGCTTACAAATTTTATTATTCAGAGAGAGTTGCTTGTTGCTAAATAAATTCAATACACATCAATACAATATCTGAAATGTGAGTTATTTAACATTTACTAATTGAAAAGATAAATATATCCCTGAATGACGTTTGTGATCTTAATTGAATGTATTTTTTGTTGATATATATGTGATTTTCTAATTGTTTGTGTTTTGAACAATTTATAAAATTGTATACATATTAAAACTACAATTGCAACTTTTATATGTAAATGTAGATGGTTTATTCTATATTTGTCTCTAATTTCACTTATATTTGTTATCTCTCACAATTCAAGTCTCAAATAATGTTATTGGTCGAAACTTTAACGTATCAAAATAACTTACCTAGCATTTTTTTCCATGTCTTTTAATATTTAAACCTTAGTTTCTCAAGATCTTCTTTTTTTCGTTCTTTTATAATTAAATTGGAAGATAATCTTGATAAATTCAAGTAGATTAGAGAATTTTTTTTGCCTAATTTTGATGCTTTAACCATAAAAAGTTAAACAGTCAAGATGACGTTTATGTCTCAACTAAAGAATGATTAGAGACAGAGTTGAACAAATAATTATTGCTTTGGTCCCATCTTTGATTAGTATTTGCCAACTCTTTTGATAAACCCCCTAAACCTTTTTAAAATTTTAATTCCAACCACATTTATTTTTTTATTTACTCTTAAATTTAAAATAATATTCTCCCAAATATAAAAATTGGTATAGAATTTTTGGATCTTTCCAAGATAGACTGTCACTATATTGTTGCTACTTTTTTTAAGAATAAAAATCATTACCTAACTTGTTATTTTCCATGCATTTTCTTTAAAAAAAACACCTCTCTCTCTTCTTTTTTTGGGTGGGGTGGGGGGTAACATTAGGACCAATTTTATGTGCATAAAATTTGTCTTGACCCAATGCTTGTAAACCAACCAATAATTGCATTCATGAAAAAAAATTTCTTTGTTTTCACCTTTTTTTTTCTTAATTTTGGGAGAACTCATATATTTATGAATTTTTTTAAGTATATATGAACAATGGTGAAATCAAGATTTTTTTTTTATCTATATATAAATCATCTTTTTTTTGTCAAATGCATAGAGTTAATGGTCAAAGACATGGTCGAACTGTTGTTTTATTGAGTTTCATGTCTGAATTGTTCCTTTTTCCTATTTGGACTATCATTATCAATGTATTTAAAAACACGTCAATTATATTTTCTATCTGAATTATTGTCATCATTCAAGTAGGAAAAAAACAATTGATAGTTGAGACATATTTTAATACATAGACCATGATAATTGAAGTAGGAAAAAAGAATTAATCGTTGATAATTAAGATATGAAACTTAAATAAAAATAGTTTAAGTATATTTTAAATTATTGTCTATTATTTTTTATATTTAAAATATAATATTTTGACGAAAGATATTTAACCAACCCATCTTCAATTTGTGTAGCTACATCACTAAGTAAGTGTGACAAAAATGTCCATTTATGAGTAAATGGAATGCACCATTCTATAATGCCTTTTTTTTTCTTTCATAAATGTTGAAATAAAGTTTATTATATATAAAGGAAACTATTATCCATTTCTTTGCATATAATCCTTAACTAACACAATATTAAAGCAAAAAATCTTAAAGCTTCTTGGAGGTTAGTTCATCTAATCTAATTCTCCACTCAAAGCAAAGTTGGCCCATCATGAAAATTCCAACTTCTAACTAATATACCACAACCATTAATTATATTAAATATTTTTAAAAATTAAATATTTAGAACACTTTAATCCAAGTGAATTGGTTTATCAAAAGCATTCACCCTTAATTATGCTCTCTAAAGATGAATATGATGCTATTTAAATTTTTTTTTTTTTAATAAAAAGGCTACCTAAAATCAAAGTCATCTTACTATATATTTTACTTTAATAATTATTCCAAATCCCTTGAGGAAAAAAGTAAATTAAAAGTTGATTTGTTGGTTGAAATATGGCATGAATTATATTTTATTTAATAGTGACTTGTGAACTTTTAGTGTCCCAATCATAGGAAGATTAGGCTTAAAAGCAAATGAATGACAGGTGTACACAAATTATAATAAAATTATCTTATTCTTATTCACTAAATGACATGAGTCAACTAACTTCAAACAATAGAATAAAGTTATAATATTATTCTAGCCACCTAAAGGAATTGATAGTTTGGTTGATAATTCATATCTTTTTACGAATTAATGAATATAATCGTAGAAAAATTAATTAAATGATGGTAGTTCAATACAATGCAATAAGTTTCAAGAAATATTGTATCATTATACATAGATAGTCAGTTTAGAATACTCTAATTTTGAAAACTCACATCTAGACACTTCAGCTTGTTTCCGTTGTATTAATTGAACATTCCAACTTACAAAATGATCATCTGGACATCTTCAAAAATTCATATGTCATGTCAGCATCGATGTCCACAAGACACAATAAAGACGAATTGATCAAGTATTTAGATATTCATTCTCATAATTGAAATATTTAATTGTAAGTTAAAGACCAAATTAAGCATATATATATGTGTGTGTATGCCTTCTACCTAATACAGTAAACTATACGTAGAAATTATTGTATATGCATACAAAAACATACAGAGTGGAAATAGAGCAGAAGTTGGTCAATTCATGCAAATTTTCATTTGTCAGGCTACCATTTAAATTTTATTTATATTTTAAAAGTTGTGCAAATTTAGATCTTGACACTGATAAAATATTAGAATATTGTTGCCTAATGGCTAATAATGTCTATGACATTTAAAATTGTATTATAAGATTTCTAATTTGCTTGAAAAAAAACATTTGAGTCGTGATCTAGAAAGTTCATAAATGGTAAAAACAAAATGAAAAAAATGATCATACTAAATAATTATTCAAAAAAAGGACGATTGATGAAATTTTCAGTCTTGTAAGTTCATCCAAGTAGCTTTGACTTGTATTTACGTTGTAAAAAATAAACTACTAAGTACATACCAATAATAAATTTTAAATCTAATAAATTATATAAGATATGGTAAAATTTCAAGCTCCTAGTATTAGTATAAAATTCACATCGAATCCGTATCTACAAATCCGGATATATATCCAAAGCAATATTGTTTGCTAACTGATAATAACTATGGGGAAAATGAATTTTTTTTTGGTTTTCCATCCGGTGTTCGGAGTTCACATTGGAATTTCGATTAAATCGGGATCGTGCTCTCATGGTCCACTCGGGATTGGCGCTCCTAACATGATTTTCTCCATACTCAGGACTCAAATTCGCAATCTTTGATTAAGGGTGAAGTAGTCTCACCACTGCACCACAATTCACATTGAGTTGGGGGAATATTATTACAATTGATAGCTACCTAATAAAATCCCTTAATTACCAAAAAAAGAAAGAAGAAGTTATCTACCTAATAATAGAATATATAAATTCCTTTACGAAAAAAAAAGTATAGGTCGTAGGTGCATTTGTAAGCTTTTTTATATGAGCAACTTTCACATATAGCAAACACAAAATTTATATTTGTATGCTATAACAAAGTTTGCATAATTGCGCTCCATAGCAAACATATATATGTATAATTCGCTATACATATACAAAAAAAAAACAGTTGTATAATTCGCTTTACATATACAAGGCAATTGTATAATTCGCTATACATATACAAAAGAAAACAGTTGTATACAAACAAAAATGTTTAATCCGTGTATGTATAAAACGAGAAAGAGAGAAAGGCAAAAGAAAATTGGGCACGAAAATATTTGTATTGTATAATTATAAGTGTGTAGGACGAAGATATATGTATTTGCATATGTATATACAATTTTTTCTCGCTTTATACAAACATAAGCGCAATTTATACATTTCGTTTCTATTTGTATAAACGAGAGAGGCGAGGGTGGCGAGCGAGATTTGGGAGAGTGGTGAGCGAGATCTGGGAGAGGGGAGAGAGGGGAACGAAAATATATGTAGATATACAATTTTCTCTCGCTTTATACAAACAGAAACACAATTTATATATTTATGTTTTGTATAAAGCGAGAGAGGCGAACGACAGAGAGAGCAAGCGACAGAGGGAGAGTGGCGAGCGAGAGTTTGAGGGAGAGAGGCGACTGGTAAACAGTTTGCTACAGTGCACAATTAAATCAAAGTGTGGTTATACTATTTAATTTGAAAATAGTTTGCCATTATGTACAATTTTCCCTTTTTATATTCTAAGGAATTGTTACATTAAAAAAGAGAGAATATTTTCATGGAATATTGAATTATTTGCAGTATAATAATTTACATATATATAAATATATTTATCCCTAAAGCCTTAGACTAATGATTCACATTCAGTCTAAATAAAGCATGAATTTTATGAGAGATTTTTGTAATTTGGAAAAGAATAGAAATATAATGTAATTAACTCTTGACAAGGTGAATTCAGGATTTGAAAATTCCAGGTGCATCAATATTAAGCTAAGAATGAAGTTCTAGTTGGGATAGATCCCTAATCGGGGGAGTGGATGTTTTAGTTAGTACCAGTAGTACAAAGTATCCTTTTATGCTTTCCGTGGGGCACTGTAATTATATTTAGATTTTGTTAGTTTCTCAAGATAGATGTACATATATATACTGTCACGCCCCGAGCCTACACCCTGGGAGGGACTAGCACTTGAAGACTATTGCTGGCCCCAAGTGAACCCCACCCTTGGCCTGGCTTACTTAACTTAGCGGAAGACAATATTCATATATATAATGATCAATGAACTTAACTGAACTGAGTAATAAAATAACTAAGAATGTTTTAAAGATTAAAACTTCAACTTGGCCAAAAGTGGCAACTCAAGTCTTTAACATAAGAATGATAATGCAAAGACTACTGAACTACTAACTATCTATGAAGCCTCTAAAACAACTGAGATGGATGTTGGGACAAACCCCATAACATCCTAATGAACTAAACTAATAAGCGAACAAAAGAGTCCTCCGAAATGCAAGGAAGCTCACCAACAGACTCTGAATGCTTAAGCTGGATCAACGAGGCGCTGGATGCTGATCCTGGTTACCTGCGTCTGCATCATAATACGATGCAGGCCAACTGGCTTCAGTACATTGAATGTACGAGTATGCGAGTTGGAAAGCTAACATACAAAAGCTTGAAAGAGATGATGAAAGAAACACTTACCTTGACTCTTCTCAACTCAATATAAAGCAATAAAACACATACAATATATATATATATATATATAAAGCTTATAAAACAACTGAAAACAATCTTAGTTTGTTTAGAGATAAAACAATAACAAACTTAACTTTACTCATATAAAAAGTAATATAACTTCTGTGGGAGATTCTCTAACCGACAATCATCACTATGAGCCTAAGTGATGGTATAACATTTTACCTCACATTGCCAAGGACCGTCCTAAACCTTGCCATCGGTATAGAACCTGGACTACTAAGTGGATCCACTAGTCTATGGTAAAAAGCACTAAGGAATCATCTAAAAAGTATGATCCTTTTTCTGCCCATGATGGCTTCATGGTTTATGGGGGCTTGAGTTAATATGAACTTGCGTCCCTATATCGGTGCTCAATACTACTCCCAAAAATATACTTAGCTCATATGTTTTTAAAACAACTTCTTCTATGGTTTGAGATGATTGCTCAAACTTAGCTTAAAAGCTCTCTTAGAATCGATATTCCCTTTTCTTGCTCAAATGTGAAAAACATTTATAAAGTTGTTGGGAATACTTAGTTCCCTTATAGCTTTTTGAGAAATGAACTCAACTCTTTACTCTTTGCTTAACTTGAAAACTTGAGTCTTAAAATGAATTTATAACATTGTTAAAAACTCTTGAAAACTTTAAGAAACTTTACTTTGACTTGCTTCTTAACTTTTAGACTTGACTCTTAACTTCTTTGACTTTGATCTTAACTTTCCTTGAATTGGATTATGGATTCAAGGTTCATGATCTCATGTTTATGGATGATTTTATGATGTTTAGATGTATCTTAGAGTGTTAGAATCAACCAGGAAACATAGGTACATCACTTAGAAACTAGTACGAAAAGATGGGGGAAGAATGGGGTGAACTGGCGTCCTTGGTGCTCTGAGAGGCGTGGGGCGCTAGACCCCAAACTTCAGAGGACAAGTTGGGGCGCGCTGGCTAGCGCGGCTCCCCAAGGGGTAAACTTCAGAGACTCTTTTGGGGCGCGCTGGCTAGCGCGACGCCCTACCCTTTTCCCTAGAAAATTTCGACTTTTCTCCTTTGTTTTTCATCTCTAAACCCTCTAAACTTCCATAGTTCTTTCCCCAAACACTTAGGATCATTAATACCCTCAATACCTAATAGATTTAACTCGAAAACACGAATCAAATCAACATTAGGCATTCAACAATCAACCAACAAGAATTCAACAATGATCTTCAAGAACTTCACTTTCTTAACATTAAAACAACTCTAGTTTTGCTGAATTGAAACAAGTTTGGCGTGTGGGTGAACTAACCCAACACTATATGATCTCACATACCTTGTAGGGATCACCCCCGATGAATTCCACTCGCAAAGCTTGAACGTTCTTGGCGATTTTCTTGATTTCTCTCCTCTTTTCTCTTCTTTCTTCTCCTCTCCAAGGCCTAGCGTAAATTCTAATTTTTTCTAAACTGAATAAAGTCTTGTTTTACCCCAATTAATTCCTAAAAACGAAATAGGCAAATTAAGTAAGGAAAATACTAGTTTACCCTTCACAAATCCGGATTTGGACTTTCCTTAATCCAACAACTCAACTTCCGAATGGCATAACTCACTCATACGATATCAAAATCGTGCAACCTTAGCGATGTTAGAAAGATCATTCCAAGATCTTTCCAACCATATCTGGAACTACACCTAACTCATCCTGAGCTAGGAGTTATGGTCGTTTGAAGTTGACCAAACACTCACTTTAACTTGTTTAAAATTTTCCAGATTTCCTTATACTTTCCAAAAATGACTATTTCCAGCTTTTAAACTTCTTTCTAGTTATTTCTAGTTGTGAGATGTTACATATACATGATTTTTCCAAAGTTAATGGGTGCACGTGCACTCTCACATGTATATGTGAGTCAATCTTTGCTTAAATCTATGTGATTTATATAATTTCTACTAATTTTTAATGCTAGTGGTCTTTGTAATAGTATGGGATAGAGTTGAGAGGTGTTAATGGTACGGTTCGAATAGTTAATTTTTCAAATTTATATCGTACTAATTTTTTTATTATTTTATTTTGTAAAATTAAAATTAGACTTTTCATAATTATCCTATTACATCAATTTCTCTTCGGCATCGGTATGATTCAATCAATTTTCAGTAACTTTTTATAAACATCATGTATGAGTTGTAAGTAGAAGTTTGAGCGTGATATTATGTAATATGTATATATATTTTTCCTACAAATAGGAGTTAATCCTAGACAAAGAAACACTTAATAACATAGTCATTTGATCTGCATCCAAACAAATATATTTCTCCTCCTCTTTAGCTCTGACTAGAAAGAAAAGAAAAGGATTGGCTAAAAGATGTGCGAAGAGCTTAACACGAAATGTTATGAATGTGATTATAGATTGATCAAATAAATTCGTACAAATTACTAGGGTGACGAGCTTGGTATTTCAGCATGAGTACTGTGAGTAGTAATCTTATCATAAATTGTGTTTTATAACTTTCATGATTTATATGCGGTTTATAAAGTGAATACTTTATCGAATGTTTTGAACTTGCATATGGGACAGGTTTTTTACTTGATATGATACCGAAATAGTTATTTGAGATGAACTCGCTTTTATAAGACATGTTTATTGATACTTGAGATATGATTACCGTTATAGAAAAGGTTTAACATTTGCTTGAGAAATAGTATTTTGACATGTGTTTTCTTGAAGTTTGACATAATACGATTTGATAATACTTAAATTCTTTATTCGATTTTGAAAATACTTTCCCACAAGTACTATTATAATGAAAAAGTATAAGTAAGAGTAGACCTTGATGGATCCCTAGCTAACGGAGGGCTCGTTAGATTCGGTGGACCTTGTAGTTATAGATTACTGATATATCCCTTGCTAGTGGGAAGGTAATACTAGCATACCGTTATTGATATCCCTCAAGTAGGAATCTACCGATATGAATATTCGACTCCTTTATGAGGAGTTCATTGTTATTAGTTATTTATTAAAAAAAAAAGGTCACGCTGATTACATGATTCATTCTTGGAAACCTCCGAAATATAAGATTTGTTATGAAAGTGTTTCTCTGAGCTTTGTTTCTAAATGTTCACATTGATTTTTGCTTACATGAGACAAATAAGATTGAATATTGTTATCGTTTTTGAAAGGGCATTTATTTCATTATTTTGGAGTATCATACTATCATGTTTTCTGACTTGTCCCTCATTAAACATGATTGTGGTTAAGTGTTATTACTCAATGAGCTAGCGTCTCACTCCTCGCTAAATATTTTTACAGAGAACTCAGGTAGTGTTGGCAATGATTTCATTAATTAGAGAGTATGAATTGATTAGTGATCCTCGAATTGCTTCGCATGACAAGTGATTTATCGAATTGCTATGATTTATTTTTTTCTTTTAAAACTCTTAGAGTTACTTCATTTGTCAGTCCTTTTATTAGAGTTAAGATTATTCTTTCGTATTGTAGTCAAGAGACTAGTTTTAAATTTCTTTCCATATTTGGAGAAGAATTGATATTATTGCATGACGATTGAATTGTTGATGGATATTGTGTCCTGGGTTAGATATGTTATTAGTTGTGTTATTGATTTCTAAGACAAGGAAAAATTGAATAGGCCCAAAAACAGAGAAAATTCTTCCTGATTTTTTTTATAGATTTATGTGAAAGCTTGCTTTGAGATTCTTTCCAGTTAGCACTGGTCACATACTTAAATTGGATCGTGAAAAAAGTGAAGCTTACTTTTATTGTAAGTAAAACTGATAATAAGTCTCATACAGAAAAAGACAAAAAGGTTTCTTGAGAAAGGCTTATGAACTCGACACATTTTGCGGTGTTGAAGTAGCTACAATCATATATAGTCCTTATTACAATGAATTGTCATGTAACCAAATCATGCAACTAGAATCAATATATTTACAAAATTTAGAAATCTTTAAATGCTAGTTCAATAAAAAAAAAATATGTTGGCTAAAGAGAAGTTCACCAAGCAAAGAATTGGAATGATGAAGGAATAACTACGAAAGGTAAGAAAGGAAATCAGAAACATAATGTATGAAGTGTTGCAGGGAAAGACATTCTCTTTGATATTCCCTTCAACACTTAATACAATGTGCTCGTGATTTCCTTCATCACCTTACGCAGTTATTTCTCCATCGTTTCAATTTTTTGTGTGGTAAACTCTTCTTTCATTACCATATTTTTTGATTAAAAACTAACGTTGAAAGATCCCTAAATTTTGTAGAAGTACTGATTGCAACTTCGTTCATTGTGGTATGAACTATATATGATTATAGTCATTTCAATACCATAAAATGTACAATTCATAAGTCTTTTTTCAAGAACTCTTTCTATCTTTTCTTGTATGAGACTTCCTTGTCAGTTTTACTTTCAACGAAAGCAAACTTCACTTTTTTCTATTCATAACAAAATAGAGAGAAATGAGTTTTCTTTGGGAGGGGATCAAATAATTATGTTTCTGTTGTTGTGTGTTTCTTTACCTAGGATTGACTCCTATTTATAGGGGAAATTTAGTTTTACAAATTTTTAAATTGTTTGAATTAGAGAATACTAAGTTGTCTGTAGTAGCTATTTTGGCATGTAACTAAATGTGGGTGCATTATATACCAAGTTACATATTATCATCTTGAAATATATGCGTTTATGATTTCAATCTTGTTCTGACCAGACTTTTTTAGTCAAACTTTTTTTGTTTGACTAGATTTTTTGAGTAAAATTTTTCTTGTTCTGGCTAGATTTTTTGAGTCAAAATTTTCTTGTTCTGACTAGATTTTTTGAGTCAAACTTTTCTTCTTCTGACTAGATTTTTTGAGTCAAACTTTTTATGTTTAAAAGATAATTTAGAGATTTGATTTAAGTAAGAAGTATATACAAAAGATGGTCATCCAATTAAATTAAAATATAGCTAGTTAATCGTTGTTATTCTTTATTATTATTATTATTATTATTATTATTATTTTATTTATTGTTATCAGATCCAGGTGCATAATTATAACCTGCTTGCTACTTTGAATCCCCGATGCAAATTATATGATACATCGGATCAAACTATTTTGGTAGAAACTAATTTTGCAAAATCTAAGGTCACTACTAGAAGACCTATTAAATGGGAAGATATTAATTTTCCTACTACTTGGACTTTGGATTCGGTTATACCTCCTGCACAGATGACAAATGCAGTTACTAATTCTGATTATTCTCATATTACTCAGAATTTTGATGGAAAGATTTGCATTCAATTTGATGAGAAAAGTGTCCCTTATAATAGACACTTTTTTTCTGATAGAAGATTAGCTATTCAACATATTTCGCCTATTGAACCTATTTATGGTCCTACCCCTGGAACCCCACGTTCTTTTTTTGTTGCATTATTGACATAAAATGCAGTGCATGACCAAGGGGATTTTGAAGGTTTTATCAAACCCTTTTGTAATAAGCTATCAATTTTTTTCTTGCAGAATTCAACCAATTCGGCATTCATTTGACAAGGACGTGATTTTGTAGGAATATCATCCTCAGAGGAAGTATCTTCATATGGAAGAGTAACAATATGCTTTTTTCGATTCCAAAAAGCACTAGGATGATTAGTACAAATATCAATGGCTATCTGTTTAGATATTAATTTAATCTTTTCTTGTACTTTAGGTGATCTCAAAGTATCAAATATATTCATGCTAAATAATTCAAGTTGTAAAGAATCTACATGCTTTTGCTTCATATTAATTAGAGCATTAATATCACGAGAAATAGGATCAGTGACAAAAGTATAACTAATGTCTTGGTCTTTATAAGTAGCAGAAAAACCTTTAGCATTTATGCTGGTAAAAGGATAAATTGCATTTATAAAAGGGGTGCCAAGTATAATCGGAGGGTATAACTGATTTTTAACCAAGAAAAAGAAGTGCGGAACACAAATTTTATTTTGGCAAATACGTGTATTAGGCAACTTATACTTTATATCTAAAGCATGCCCTGAAGTCGATCTTACCATATGAGTTGTTTTCTCGAAATACTTAGTAGGTACTAGACCTTCCTGAATACAACTAACATCAACCCCACTATCTATCATAGCAATATCAGTTATAGAAAAAGTATTATCAATTAATACGGTACATTTAATATACCATTTATGAGCGGTGACCACTTGAATCATTCCTAAAAACACATTTTGTTTAGGATCAATACTAATAGGTTTTGCAAGAGTATTTTCTTCAACAATATTTTTACCTTTGTTAGTAGCAAACTCAATCTGAGTAAGGCGGTGATTGCAAATAATCTGATTTTGTTTAAGAGATTTAATCTCTTGCTTTAATTGTTCAATTTCTCCTTTTAAATCATCAAAAGAAGTATCACGTATAACAACATGATGTTTAGAAAGTCTATCATTGACTTCAAATAAAGAGTAGGGAGCGGAATATTCAAATTCATTTTTTGATTTTTCAATAATATTAGAAGAATTAGAATTGGATGAACTAGCCTTATTATTAACAGCAAGCTGAATAATTTTTTCACGCAATGTATTATCAGTAACTTCTTTTAATAGTTCTATCACATTATCGGAAGTAATGGTACTAATATTCATATCTTCAAATTGAGATTGTAATTTATAAAATTCGTCATTTTCACAGGAGCAAATATCACCTCTACATTTACAAGCGTCTATAGTCACTGACTGAGTATTACCAGACGTTTCAGGTTTATCAGTTTCAGAACCTGATTCAGAATAATCATCATAATCTGACTCAGAACCAGAGGTGTATAAGAAACTACAGATTTTATCGTGCATGTCTTCCTCTAATTCTAGAGA
>JAJOOR010009081.1:0-36433 GCA_036250505.1 Solanum acaule
ATTGTTATTGTTGTTATTGTTGTTGTTATTGTTATTATTGTTATTATTATTATTGTTGTTATTATTATTATTATTAGAAGGGATATTTCTGATAAGGATATCCCTTCTGCATCTGAAATGGATTTTAATCTTAATGATACTTAATGATGAATGTACACCAAATCGATTTTAGTCCAGGATCACTGGCAAGAAAGTATATTCAAAATGAATTTGCAAGTGATAAATGGAGCTAGTTTAAAACTTGGTTTTTTGATACTTACAGCACAGAAGATCTACATAATATTTCACAAGAATTTTATGAAACTTGTCCTTTGCATAATCATATTATGTTCTTCGTACCTTGGTTTATAACCACTTATTTACCTTTATTCATCAAAGTACTTGAACGGTCTTATAAAGATGAATCAGGTAATATTATTAAAGTTATTTATCCGCCTCAGGTACCATTTATACTTCCTAATAATACATGAATTACTTTCACTGCTTTCCAAAAATTCATTGAAAAATGTGGAAAATTCAGGCATATAGCACCAAATTGTAGGCTTGAAAATCTTAAAACTCTAGAGTTAGAGGAAGATATGCACGATAAGGTCTATAGTTTCTTATAAACTTCTGGTTCTGAGTCCCATTATGATGACGATTATTCTGAATCAGGATCTGAAACTGATAAACCTAAAACTTCTGGTAATACTCAGTCAACAACTATAGATGCTTGTAAATGTAGAGGTGATATTTTCTCTCGTGAACATGATGAATTTTATAAATTACAATATCAATTTGAAGATATGAATATTAATACTATTACTTCCAAAAATGTGATAGAGCTTTTAAAAGAGGTTACTGATAGCACGTTACGTGAAAAGATTATTCAGCTCGCTGCTAATAATAAAGCTAGCTTTTCTAATATTGTTCAAAAATCAAAAAATGAATTTGAATATTCTACTCCTTATTCTTTATCTGAAGTCAATAATAGACTTTCTAAATAGCATGTTGTTATTCGTGATTCTTCTTTTGATGACCTAAAAGGAGAAATTGAACAATTGAAACAAGAGATTAAATCTCTTAAATAAAAGCAAATTATTTGTGATCACTGCCTTACTTAGATTGAGTTTGCTAACGACAAAGGTAAAAATATTGTTGAAGAAAATACCCTTGCAAAACCTATTAATATTGATCCTAAACAAAATATGTTTTTAGGAATGATGCAGGTTGTTACAACTCATAAATGGTATATTAAATGTACCATATTAATTGATAATACGTTCTCCATAACTGATATTGCTATGATAGATAGTGGAGTTGATGTTAGTTGTATTCAGGAAGGGCTTGTACCTACTAAGTACTTTGAGAAAACCACTCATATGGTAAGATCGGCTTCAGGGCATGCTTTAGATATAAAGTATAAATTGCCTAATACTCGTATTTGCCAAAATAAAGTTTGCGTTCCGCACTTCTTTTTCTTGGTTAAAAATCAATTATGCCCGTCGATTATACTGGGTACCCCATTTATAAATGCTCTATATCCTTTTACCAGCATAAATGCTAAAGATTTTTCTGCTACTCACAAAGACCAAAGCATTAGTTATACTTTTGTCACTGATCCTATTTCTCGCGATATTAATGCTTTAATTAATATGAAACAAAAGAATGTGGATTCATTACAACTTGCAATATATTACAAGAAAGCAAGGGGGAGAGAACAAAAGAAAGAGAGAGGGTTTCTCTAAAACCTTTTGAACAATATTTAATCTAGGATCAATTTTAATTTTATTTTTATCGGTAGATATGACAGAAGATATTTTAATTTTATTTAATCTCGAAATCGTGCTGCTTTTTTGCATACAATACTGTCATAACTGTCGATAAAAATAAAATTAAAATTGATCCTAGATTAAATATTGTTCAAAAGGGTTTAGAGAAACCCTCTCTCTTTCTTTTGTTCTCTCCCCCTTGCTTTCTTGTAATATATTGCAAGTTGTAATGAATCCACATTCTTTTGTTTCATATTAATTAAAGCATTAATATCACGAGAAATAGGATCAGTGACAAAAGTATAACTAATGCTTTGGTCTTTGTAAGTAGCAGAAAAACCTTTAGCATTTATGCTGGTAAAAGGATAGAGAGCATTTATAAATGGGGTACCCAGTATAATCGACGGGTATAATTGATTTTTAACCAAGAAAAAGAAGTGCGGAACGCAAACTTTATTTTGGCAAATACGAGTATTAGGCAATTTATACTTTATATCTAAAGCATGCCTTGAAGCCGATCTTACTATATGAGTGGTTTTCTCAAAGTACTTAGTAGGTACAAGCCCTTCCTGAATACAACTAACATCAGCTCCACTATCTATCATAGCAATATCAGTTATGGACAAAGTATTATCAATTAATATGGTACATTTAATATACCATTTATGAGCTGTAACAACCTACATCATTCCTAAAAACATATTTTGTTTAGGATCAATATTAATAGGTTTTGCAAGAGTTTTTCCTTCAACAATATTTTTTCCTTTATCGTTAGCAGACTCAATCTGAGTAAGGCGGTGATCACAAATGATCTGATTTTGTTAAAGAGATTTAATCTCCTGTTTCAATTGTTCAATTTCTCCTTTTAAGTCATCAAAAGAAGTATCACGAATAACAACATGCTGATTTGCAAGTCTATTATTGACTTCAGATAAAAAATAAGGAGCAGAATATTCAAATTCATTTTTTGATTCTTCAACAAAATTAGACGAGCTAGCCTTATTATTAGTAGCAAGCTGAATAATCTTTTCTCGTAACGTGTTATCAGTAACTTCTTTTAACAGCTCTATCACATTATCAGAAGTAATAGTATCCATATTCATATTCATATCTTCAAATTGAGATTGTAATTTATAAAATTTATCATGTTCACAAGACCACATATCACCTCTACATTTACAAGCATCTATAGTTGCTGACTGAGTATTAACAGAAGTTTCAGGTTTATCAGTTTCAGAACCTGATTCAGAATAATCGTCATCATCATAATCAGACTCAGAACCAGATATGTATAGGGCTTTAAAACCTTAAAACTCTAGAGTTAGAGGAAGATTTGCACGATAAAGTCTATAGTTTCTTATAGTTATAGTTTTGTCACTGATCCTATTTCTCGTGATATTAATGCTTTAATTCATATGAATAAAGAATAGAGAAGACGCTATTTATACCCTAGTCTTAACCATTCTCGAACATTTCAATGGTAGATTTACCAAACAATATGACCCTCGTGAGTATCATCACTTGTTTCACAGCGCATAGATAGTCTGATTTTGCGTAGTGCGTTATATTAAGGAGAAGGTTTCTCTTTACTTCTTCCAAATAATTATTAATCATTTTATTTTGATCATCTTCATCTTGGTTAGAAATTCTTCTAGCCATATGTCTAACTGAAGTATTAGCACTTAATAATAATAATAATAATATTATTATTATTATTATTATTATTATTATTCCGTGGTGACTTAGACGGCCTCTTTAGGGGTCCGTACAACGTCACCCAGATGGTGAGGTTGCACCCAAGGTCACTGTGAAGGACCACAGAAACCTAGACAGTCCGTGAATCATCACACAGACCAAGAAGTCGTCCATGAAAGTGAATTATTAGACTTTGAACTTTGATTCAACTTCAAATGATCATATCTTTCAACACAAAATATATTAGGTGGCCCATGACCTATCGAATTAAAGATCCTTGAGTCCGCTTTCCAATGCCACCAAGTGTTCCTAATTCTGATCCCTGAGTCGAAAGTTATTCACGTATTATTGAAGCCTTGTCAGGCAGGGTATCATCACGATCCACTAGATGGGACATGGTGCTCTAGACGACCCTTGAAGTCCCTAGTGAGAGGCACTTCGTCAGCGTTAAGTCAGGGTCATGTTGGTCTTTTTCCAATTATTTTAACCCAATACTATGTCGTTTTACCCTCTACCCTAGGCCCTATATAATTATTTTTATCCCAAAATCACCCAATTTAATTCACTCTTCTAAAAATCCAAAATTTGATCAAGTTCATCCTCTCAAATATTTCTCTCTTTAAGAAGAAGAAGAAGGCTAGGGTTTCAATATCAAGACTCCAAATTCACGAGCGCCTAGACGGCCCCAAATCTCCTTCTTTCGGTGCGAGAAATATACTAGATTTCATGTTATAGCTCACATGGTCTATGTCAGTTAATGGCAAACTTCCTACAATAATGAACTAGGTATACTTTCAAGTTATCTCAAAGTGTTTTAATATGTTAAGCTTGCATTGACCATGATGATGTCTTATGTTTTCTAACCCTATTATCTTATGATTTAGCTTGACCATTGCATGTCATGTGAAAGTCCTTTTAGCATGATTTTATAACTCTTATGCATTTCTATCATACTTAGTACATTCTATGTACTAATACATATTTGTGCCTACAATATTTCACTAATGTAGGGTTCGACACACCTACCTCTCACACTCGTGGCTAGCTAATCCATTTGGCACTTGGCGATTGATGAGTCCTCATGTTCTGAGGACCGAGACAGACTTCCATTTTTCTCAAACTCTTAATGATATAAGACCATCTCTTTTGAAATCTTTATTTATATTATCTTTTATGATGGATGCTGTCACTCCCCGAGCCAATACCCTGGGCATGGCCAGCACTAGAGAACCATTGCTAGCCCCAAACGAACCCTTGGCATGGCATACTTACTCAACCGAAGACTTAAACACAAGAAGAATAACTCATGCAATAACTTAAGATATAATAACTTAGCAAAAGTGGCAACTCAAGTCTTAAACGTATACAACTGAAATGAATAAGACTAAAGAACTATCACTATTTGTCTATGAAGCCTCTAAAACAACGAGGGATGTCGGGACAAGACCCATGATCATCCTAACAATGAAAATACTGAAAGCAAGGTAAAAGGAGTCCTCTAGACCAACTGATTTTGAGTGCTCAACTGGATCAACGACGCGCTGGATGTTAATCCTGGTTACCTATGTCTGCATCATAAGACGATGGAGGCCAACTGGCATCAGTACATTGAATGTACGAGTATGCGAGTTGGAATGCTAAACATAACAAAGGCTTGACAAGAATCTGAAAGAAACACTTACCTTGGATTTACTCAACTCATGAATAACTTAACTCAATATAAGCAATGAAACACATGCAATATATGAAAAACTTGTAAATCAGTGGAAAACAACTTAGTTCGTTAAAGAAAAGTAACAACAAACTTAACTTTACTCTTATAATAAAGTAATATAATTTATGTGGGAGATTCTCTAACTGATAACCACCACTGTAAGACTAAGTGGTGATACAACGTCTTGCCCACGCTGCCATAACTGTCATATACTTTGCCGTCATATAGAACACCTTAACTAAGTGGATCCACTAGTCTATGCTAAAAAGCACTTAGGAGTCATCTAAAAAGTATGATCCTTTCTACTCATGATGGTTACATGGTTTATAGAGACGTGAGTTATCGAAACTCAAACTCGTACCCATATCGGTGCTCAATACTACTCCCAAAATACTCAGCTCATATGCTTAAAAGCATAACTTTTCTGTGGTTTGAGATAATTACTCAAAAATCTATCTCTTAAAAGAAATGGTACTCAAACTGCTCAAAACTCTTTTGGAAATCTCAATTTCCTTTCATCTTAAATGTAAAAACATTTACTCTTGGGAATACTTAGTTCCCATATAATATTTGAAGAAATGAACTTTACTCTTACTCTTGACTCTACTGAAAGCTTAAGTCTTAAAACAAAGTTAAAACATTTGTAAAAGACTTCTTAAAATATGGTTCATGTCGAATTATGGATGTGAACGACTCAATACAAGGTTTTCAATAACCATAGATCGAACTCAATACTTGGAACTCAAGAAGTTCAATGATATTACTCATTTCAAGAATGCTTAACTGAGAGGGTTCATGCTGAATTATGAGCAAGAACTACTCAACTCAAGGGCTCAAATATACTTCTCATCTCAAGACTGTTCGACTTATAGGGTTCATGCGGAATTATGGGAATGAACAATTCAACTCAAGGACTTCATGGGTAACATGTAATAGTCCCATGATTAGAAATATAATCTCAAAGGGGATTAGGAACTCAATACTCAAGACTTAGAACTTGAAGATACTACTCCTCTCAAAGGTGAGTAACTTATGGAGTCCATCCAAAATTTATGGGCATGAATGACTCGAGTCGAAGGTCTACATAACTAAATGGAAATCATGTATATGACTCTTCTCATTCTCTTACTTACTTCCTCAAAACTTAGTTCAAATCAATAGTTGATCTCAAAGGATTCACAATTGAACTCAAAGGCTTCCTTGAACTCTAATCTTAACCCTCTCTTGAATGTGAATTATGAATTCAAGAGTTATGGTTCATGATATGAAGGATCTCGTGATGACAAAGTAGCCTCATGAATACATTCTCATCATTCTCATACTTACTTGCTTGAGTCTTGAAACAAGTTACTAGAAGCTGTAGAAGACTCCACAAATGGACTCAAAGGGACTTTCTTAGAATGTTTGAAAGAATTCTCAAAAACCTAACTCTTAACTCTACCTTGAATTTGAATTATGAATTTAAGGTTATGATCATTTTATGAATGATATCTAGGTGTTTAGAAGTAGTTTATAATCAAAGCGAGTAAAGGTACCCTTTGAAAGAACTCAAACGGACGAAACGATGAAGAACGGGTGGGGGAAAGAGACCCTGGCACTCTGAGTGGCGTGGGGAGCCAGCCCCTAAACTTAAGAGAAGTGGTTGGGGCCATCTAGCTGGCGTGAGATGCTAGGCCCCAACCTAGAAAACTTCGACGACTTTCTTTGCTCGGTTTCTCACCTTAACTCGCCTAGAATCGAACGGTTTCTTCTCCAATCACTTGGATTCGATTACTTAACATAATTACACTCTAATCTACTCAAAACAACAATCAAATCACTATATTTAATCTCAAGAAATCATCAAAACCCCAACACAACAAGATTTAGAATGAACTTCAAGAACACCTATCAAGAACTCATCAAAACTCTAATCTTTCAATAATGAAATTTTGCTGAAAAAATAACATGATTGGCGTGTGGGTGAACTAACCCAACACTATCGAAGCTTACATACCTCGTATGATTGAATCCTTGGTGAAATCCACAAGCTAAATCCTTACGAACGATGATCCTAGCTCTTTTCTCCTTTCTTCTCCTCTTGCATTCTTCTCCAAAAATCCTAACTCTATTTTTCAAAGGCGTAAACTGAATCCTATCAGTTTAGACCTTAAAAATATTACCAAAAATGAATTAATTAAGTTGGGTATGGAAAAGACCAAACTACCCTTCCAAAATCCGGATTGGACTTTCCTTATTCGAACAACCCAACTTCCAATGGGCATATATCACTTATATGAACTCGAAATCGGGCAATCTTGGCGGCATTGGAAAGATTATTCCAAGATATTTCCTACGATATCTGGAAACACACCTCAATCATCTTGAGCTAGGACTTATCGTCTTTTGAAGTTGACCAAAAACTCAACTTATCCTAACTTAACAAAATTTTCCAGATTTTCATTCTTTTAAAAAAAGACTATTTCCAATTCTTAGTTTCTTCCTAGTTATTACAAATTGCGAGATGTTACAATATCTCCCCCTTGAGAACATTCGTCCTCGAATGAGATTACTCTTACTAGGCTAAGGGTGTAACACACAACATTAGCTCAACACCCAACAAGCAATGCAGATACAATATGCCAACTCATAAATTAAAGAGTACTAAGAAGAGAATTAGTACCTTGGTCTGGAACTTCTCCTGTTTCAAAGAGATGCGGGTATCTCTTCTTCATATCTTCCTTAGCTTCCTAAGTAGCTTCCTCAACAAATTGGTTCCTCCAAAGAACTTTGACTGATGCTACTTCCTTAGTCCTCAACTTGCAAACTTGGCGCTCTAGAATCTGAACCGGAATCTCTTCATAAGATAGGCTATCCTTGATCCCCATATCATTAGTTGGTATGATCAATGAAGGATCGCCCATGCACTTTTTCAACATGGAGATGTGAAATACCGGATGAACCGTGACTAACTCTTCTGGTAGCTTTAACTTATAAGCTACATTACCTACCCTTTTTGATATTCGGTGATAAGAAATGTTTTAAACGCTATCAAAGATACTTCATCCAATACTAAGCATCATCGATCGTTCAATAGTAATATAACCCAACTAGTGAGTTCGGTTTGAGTCCTAATGGAGTTGTTCGTAATTGAAAATCAATAGTCAAGTGAGAATATGCTCAAGTCAATCATAGCTAAAAACATTTACGAAGAAAAACAAAAATTCAAGTCTGGGGTGACAAGTGTCAAATATCAAAAGAGGGTTTTGTATTCGATTATCAACTAAAATAGCAAATAACACGAAAATACGAATATGAAGAAGAGATTCTTGGGATGTGATAGGATTATGGGCCAAGGTAAACAACCGGGTAATTGCAATTAATAGTAAACAACCGTAAATCAGTAAATAAGCTAAACTTTAGTGGGGATAAATTTTCTCTCGAGCAATTTACCCCGAATCAAATTGGTTTCTCTCGAACACCAATAATTAGCAATGAAGCACAACCTTCGCTTTAATCCATTCACTCTCTCGAGCTGAATGTGTGGAAAAGGGTTTAGGATTCACTCTCTCGAGCTGAACCCATGACATCCCAATACCCACAGACCATCGATTCAGTAATTTTGCTTTTAAAACCTCTCTCTCGAACAAGCCAAAAACATGAAGTTAAGATTATATTTGCAACTACAACACGTTAAATTCAACCACAATTACTAAACAAAATCACTTTTAAACAACAAATAAACTATCAATTAACAATACCCAGCAGTTAAATCAACCCATAATCAGATAATCACACCACAAGAATTGGGGTTTTAGCTAGACATAGTAAAAAGGTAAAAATCGTTACCAAGTTGTGTTTCCATCAACTGGGTAAGATTGATATAGTCTTTACAAAGGTCTAAGATGAAGAATCCTCAACACCCGCTTCCATTTTCTTAGAAATGGAAATCTTCAAATCTTCAAAGCTAAGGAAATATTGTCTTTCTGTTCAGTTCTAAACTCAACTTCAAAAAAACCGAATAATAATATGATTCAACAAAGATTAGATACTAAACTAAAAATTTAAACAAGTATTTATAGTTGTCAAAAAGTGTGCTGCAAAGGACCATTTGGTGCAGTTAGTCGGGATCGCCGACCCACTCGACGATCCGCCTTTGGTCATTTTCATCGTTGTTTTGCTTTTGCCTTAAGCATCCTTGAGGTTTTGAAACTTTGGGTGATATGGTACTGTATAGCGAAACCGTTCTGCAACTCGCCGACTGCTTCTTTCTCTCGCCGACTAGATTTTCTCTTTCAGGGCTTGGCACTCTGGAACATTAGGCGAGACAATGGCCATTCGGCGACTCACCTAATGGATTAGGCGATCCTCAGGCCTTCTTTTCTTCGTTCTTTCAGCTCCTTTGTTCCTTTTTGCTCAATATTGTCCATGCTTTGGTCCTCAATCCAAATACCTGAAATTCAAGGATTTACATCAGTTATTGGCACAAAATATGCATTTGAGGACACTAAATCTATTAAAATAAAGCCCTAAATGAGTCCAAATCGTAACTCATCAACACCCCCAACTTAAACTTTTGCTTTTTCTCAAGTAAAACTTTAGTTCAGCAGTTCAAAAAGGTTGCCTCAAATAGTGCTACACAAGACTCAATCATGAATTCACACAACAAGACTCAACTTACTCATGCAAGGATCAATTGTGCACTCAAAGACTCAAGTTGTGACTCACCATTATCAAAGAATATCAAGCTCACATTACTTGCTTCTAATGCAAGTTCAAGCTCAACAAAGGTGATCAAATGCCCTCACACAAAGAATGATTCCATATTCACGCACAATGGTTCAACAATTTAAAGTTTCGGAATCAAATGCAACGCTCACACTCACAAAGATAAACACAATGCATGATTTCACCCATAGGTTTCCCCGTATTTTCCAATCAACACTTGCTTCAACTCACTCAAGATCAAAAAGGTCTTTTCAAGGCTTGTAACGGGGCTGAGTGCAAAGGTATGGTAATTTAGTCTCAATGGCTATAGTCCTCATAAAATGTGGTGTGAACAACACTTTCTTTCCTTTTCTTCATCATTTTTAATTGTGCTCACAAGTCATCCAATTAATCAGTTCCCATGGATTGTTGGAAACCCCATTTTCTTTGTATTTTCACAACTTTATTCCACAACTTTTTCATTTTTTTTCTTCTTTCTCTCTTTTTTTTTGTATGGAGGGGTTCCATTTTTCTCAAAACATGGGTAAAAGGGTGCTCAAGCAAGGTTCACACACTCACAAGGTAGGCCACAAAAAGAGGTATAGTGTCAAATTGGTTCACACTCTTTAAAGTAGCCTAAGAGCATCTCAAGAGTTCACATCGCTCAGTCAATTGGACTAACGAGGCAAATTCTAGGTGTCATCACACATGGTTCACAGTAAGCTAATCCCACAAGGCATTGGCACCAAAGTCAAACCAGACTCCACACTTTCGCTAGTGTACAATGTTCATCACAAGAGACTCAATTCGATACTTGGCTAGTCACAATGAGATGCAAAGAGTTCACATATTGACTATGCAACTTCATTTGGTCTCATCGTAGCTGCACATTCCTTTTTGTTCGATTATGAGCACTATTCAAGTCATCGGTATTGATCAAAACCGATACTCAAATTTGCAAAAGAATAACCACATTCAACACAAACAAGAGGTGGCATAATTTTTTGGAAGGGTAAATTACAATTAGATACAAGGAGCCACAAGCTCAACCATCCGCAAAAGTAGTGTAAAAACAATTATGCCTCAAAAACCCAAATATATAAACAAAACCAATATTCACAAAAGGTAACACAAAAGGTGGGCCTCACCCCACCATAAATAAATTTGTCCTCAAATGCAACAAAATGAATTATCCACAAGTCAAAATAAAGAAAGACATAGAGGGAGGTAAAGAGGGGATCCTGTCTACACAGTCGGTCCATCTGTCTAGGCATCAGTTCCCAGTGCATCAGTTTGGACTCGGCCTCAGTACCTGGAGTCACATCAGAGGAAACAATAGCTGCACTAGGAGCAGCCAATAGAGAATCTTCTAAGGAAGCCTGCACAGTAGCATCTACCATGGCCTCTTCAGTCTCTGTCAGGCCCTCATATGAAGCTTCCTTAGCCACCTCAAGCAACTCCTCATCAGTCTCTACCTCAGATTTGAGATCAACTGTCTGCTCGACTCTAACCTCATCTCGGTGGTAGCCGGAGGCATATCTAGTTTATTTGGGATCTCCACCGTACCGAAGATCATGGATATGTCGGTGGACTTCAGCTAATCCACATCACTCCTCAATACAACAATAACTGCCTTTCAGTATGTCACCTCTTCAGTAGCCCTTTGGCTATGCTCGCACACCACTATCCTCGCCACAATGGCAGCACTCAATGGTGTCACAACATCAGCCAGGGCAGTCTGAATCATGCCCGAAATGGAGGCCTCGAGTCTGGCATCCCAACGGTCGGCATAATAGGCAAGCTTCCCCATCCAGAGTAATGCGGCCTGAGTGAGCGGGGTCCCACAGATAGCAGTAGCAGGAGGTCTAGGAGGTAGTGCAGTAGCAGAAGAACTTGGGGCATCAGAATGTACAACTTAAGAAGTACTTGAAGGTCTATGTGCCGGAGTAGGCAAAGAAGCCTCTGTAGGTAGTGTATCCACAACTGGGGAAGAGTCCAACGGTGCTGCCTTTTTCATCTCCGTCTGATCCTTTAAGCATTCAGCCTCGATCCTCCGGATATTAGTAGAGGATGTGGGAATGACTTCCACATCCTCCTTCACATCTGTAGGAACTCGAGCCCGTCTGCATAGCTCGGTGATCAGCACCAGAAAGGGGAGGGAGGTTTGGCGCTGTTTGGCCCTCATGGCCATCTCCTGCACAATGATCATACCCAAATTTATTCACTGCCGTGCAATGATTGCGTCAAGACAAGCTTCCTTAGAGTGGCTAAGGACGGACTCATTCTGGGATGGCATCATAATACCTCTTTACTATCGGGACCCCTGCCTCTAACAACCTTGGAGTGCCATTACATAAGAGGAGCCAACCAAATTTTTATTCCCTCAAATGACTTAGTCTTCATCCTGTACTGGTGAGGGTCTGCAATGTTGTTCGTACACTCCAAGGCCGCATTTATAGTAGGCTATAACACAATACTTTCTTGCCCCGGACTACCACATAGTCAACTGGTTTGAATGCAACTTATTGCTTCTTTATTCGTGAAATCATGGCACTGTATGCACTGTAGAATTCCCTAACCCAGCTTGGAATATACGGGCCATGGGGCTTTGTGAAGATCTGGAACTTTTGAGACTTCAGACATCTCATAATCTCGGGGTACCTATCAATCAACCCATCCGTGGATAAACGCTTTTCCTCAATGATCATCCTCAGCCCCTCAGTCTTTAATATGTTCATCGACTTGGGAGGAGGACCCTGCACAGGAGGGGCTAGGACTACAGCCTGCTCTGGAGCTAGAGGAGGAGGAGTAGTAAGCTGAGGATTTCTGATCCTAGATGGATCATTCATCCTTTGGAAGCGCAGCTCTGCCCTCTATGCTGCTATTTGCTCATCATCATCAGAAGCTACAGATTGGTGCTCCTTGTGCTCACCCTCACTTTCAGAAGTAGTGAGGTAGGTGGCATAGATGTCGTCACTATCGGAGCTGACCTCCGGTGACGCGGGTGCCTTCTCTTTGCCTTTGCCTTTCCCACCAGTTGTGGGAAGTTTTGTGGCCTTACCCCTGGATGCAGTTGCATCCTCATCTAGTGATATCCCCTTAGCCTTCCTTCGGGGTGGCATATTTCTACCTGCAACCTTTGGTCTAGCCATGTTTGCAAACATCAGGAAAAAGTTAGAAACAATTCAGTTAAAATCACAGAAACACAGTAGCAGATAGACTCATTGAACTGGTCGGCGAGTCGCCGAATCACTTTGGCGAGCTAGATCGGGCTCGCCTGAAGGATTGGCTCTAAAATGCTAGCAAGTCGGCAATAGGAAAGGTCTTTCGGTGAATCACCAACAGCTTTCGGCGAGCAAAAGTTAGCCCGCCAAAAGTTATAGTGCAAAAAGGGCTCAGGGATGCAAACAAAAGGCGATCAAGAAGTCTTTCAGCGAGTCTCCGAGTGCCTTCGGCAACCTCAGGCTTCTTGCCGAAAGTTACAGAACCCAACAACACATTAAGCATGAAATTAAAGGCGAGATGGGGACTTTCGGTGAACCGCCGAGTGGTTCGGCAAGCTCGACCCAGCTCGGCAAACGACCTAACGTGCCTACTTTCAACCCAATTTCTCGAATTCAACCCCGCAACCCCCGAAAACAAAATTAAAGCATGCACTAGTCAAATTAAAGCAAGACCCATAGCACTCATTAACCTGGGATACTCAAACTTCTCCCGGTTTTGCCTAGTTTGGCCGATTGACGACTTTTACCCTTAAGAGTGACGTCACCCGCTCTATCATTGGGAAAATTACATCTTTTGGCACAAATACAAGTTACTCAGACTTCACCAAACAAAACTAAACAACATTCAAGCACAACCCCACAAAATTTAGTTCATTTTAACGTACAAAATTACGGGACTTCAACATTCAAAACATTACGGGCAAGATTATCAAATCACATTAGGCATTTAATCATACTAATCCTATCATAGAGGCCCATCACACGACAACAAGATAAGTTCATTTGCATAAGAGTAAAAATTTGTTAAAAATAAACTCGGGGTTCAGAAAACCAACCTTTTATGCCGGATAATAAAGACTGAAATTCTAGGCGGCAAAGTTATCCTAATTCGAGCACAAATCAACGACTCAAATACCATTAAAATGCAAGAAATATAGAAAATGCTACACGGATGTGAGTTTGTGAAGGTCAAAAGTGAGGGAAAGTGAAGAGTTTGAAAGTTTAAACCTTTGGCCTTTTAAAAACTGTCCAGTTCTCGCCCATTCGGCGACATTAGTCATGCTTGCCGAACCACTCGGTGACACGCCGAGTGGTCACTTACCACGCCGAGTTTTACAAGACTTCCAGTTAATTCAAGAGTCCAAAAGGCGGACTAGATCAGGTTGGCGATTCACCAAGAATTTACTGGGCTCACCGAGGTTTATAGACTCCACTTTGAAGTTTTCTTGAGTCCAACGACGGTCTGGGTCGGGATCGCCGACCTCTTCGGCGATGCACCGACTGAACCTTTAGTACATCAACCCGTACTTTTCAAACACTTTCCACACTTTAATCTGCACAATTAATACACTACTATTTCAAACTTAAAAACAAAGAAAATAAAACTTGGGTTGCCTCCTAAGCAGCGCCTTAGTTAACGTCGTGGCACGACGCAAGTCCACCTTCAAACCTGATTCTTGTGGTTGGCCATAGTATCACTAAGCAACCCCCTTGCTGTCTCGGGTTCAGATGAGACGAGATATGACCCATTTGGGTCTCCAACTACTTGATCGACACCGAATGAGAGGTGATGGTCTGGCAAAGGGTAGACACATCCTCTTTCATTTCTTTCAAAATCTTGTCTAACCCTTCAGCTTTGTTGAGGATACGAGAAAGCATATCCTCAGACCGACCACCTTTCGAATCCTTTGGCTTTTGGCGCTCGTGGGGAGGCACATATATATCCTTCTCACCATCCTTCCTATTTGGATTATGGTCCGTCCATTCACGATCTCGATCTTTCCAACCTTCATCCCTATTCCAACCTTGGTTACCACCCTTCCTCGAGTAGTTTGAACGATAACCACTACCTTGGTTGGCTAGGAAATTCACCTCTTCATTATACAAGGCCTCAAACTTGGACTCATCCGGATTAGCACACCCGACACCCACGACATTGACACTTCGAGCACCAGCTCCCATGACATTTTTAGACAAAATGTCAAGTTGCGTCATGATCTTGGCCATGTTCTGGTCCCTTTCTTGGTCTTTTTCCATCTGCTCTTTGGTTAGTTTAAACGTGAGAGGGGAGACCTGGTCTTCACGGGTATACCACACCTTGTTTATGGTAGTCATTCCATCCAAGAGCTGAGTAGCTATAACATAAGGTTGCTGCATCAACCTTCCTGGAGAAAGTTTGTCAGCAACACCCTTATTTACCAAGTCAAGACTCCGGTAAAAATACTGCAGCAAAAAGTTATCAGGCAAGCCATGGGTTGGGCATTGAAGCACCAACTTTTTGAATCGCAACCAAGTTTCATGAATCAGCTCGCCTTCTAGACGTTTGAAGCTCTGAATAATGTCCCGAAGAGTCATCATCTTTGATGGAGGGAAAAATTGCACCTGAAATGAGGTAACCAACTCCTCCCACGAAGTGATTGATTAACGTGGGAATTCAGTTAGCCACTTGCACGCCTCTCCCATCAGAGAGAACATGAACAACCTTAATCGGACCGACACTTGGGAGATATTCTTGAAGGAGAACTGTTCGCATACATCCATAAAATTTCTAATATGCTTATGGGGATCCTCATGAGCCAAACCATTGAAAAGCCCCTTTAGTTGCAAGAGTTGCAACATAGTACTCGTGATGTGGAATACGACATTCCCTTCGGTTGGAGGCAAGCGAATGGCACCAATACCACCCATACTATGGGGGTCATTAGCATTAGGCTCGTTGACATCGTTGAGGTTACCGATGTCGTCTAGGTGTCCTATTTGGCTACCATTGCTACCATTAACACTCATACTTCTTGCTTTCAACACAATAATAAGCAAAACAAAACTAAAAATTAAGTAAGTATCACTATAACTAATAATAACAAAATTCAACTTAACTAAAAATTCTCAAGTAACACCACTCCCCAGCAGTGGTGCCATTTTGATAAGAAATGTTTTAAACGTTATCAAAGATGCTTCATCCAATACTAAGCATTAGCGATCATTCAATAGTAATATAACCCAACTAGTGAGTTGGGGTCGAGTCCCAAGGGAGTGGTTCGTAATTGAGAATCAATAGTCAAGTGAGAATATGTTCAAGTCAATCATAACTAAAAAAATTTACGAAGAAAAACATAAACTCAAGTTTGGGGTACACAAGTGTCAAATATCAAAAAGGGGTTTTGTATTCGATTATCAACTAAAACATCAAATAACACGAAAACACGAATATGAAGACGGGATTATTGGGATGTGATAGGATTATGGGCCAAGTTAAACAACCGGGGAATTGCAATTAATAGTAAACAACTGAATATCAGTGAATAAGCTAGACTTTAGTGGGGATAAACTTTCTCTCGAACAATTTACCCCAAATCAAATTGGTTTCTCTCGAACACTAATAAGCGGCAATGAAGCACAACCTTCGCTTTAATTCATTCACTCTCTTGAGCTAAATGTCTGGAAAAGGGTTTAGGATTCACTCTCTCGAGCTGAAACCATGACAACCCAATACCCACAAACCATCGATTCAATAATTTTGGTTTTAAAATCTCTCTCTCGAGCAAGCCAAAAACACGAAGTTAAGATTGTATTTGCAACTACAACCCATTAAATTCAACCATAATTACTGAACGAAATCACTTTTAAATAGCAAATAAACTATCGATTAACAATACCCATCAGTTAAATCAACCCATAATCACATAATCACACCCCAAAAATCGTTACCAAGTTGTGTTTCCATCCACTGGGTAGGATTGATGTAGTCTTTACAAAGGTCTAAGATGAAGAATCATCAACACCCACTTCCAATTTCTTAGAAATGAAAATCTTCAAATCTTCAAAGCTAAGGAAATATTGTCTATCTATTCAGTTCTAAACTCTAAACTTAAAAAAAAATTGAATAATAATATGATTCAAGAAAAGATCAGATACTAAGCTAAGAATTTAAACAAGTATTTATAGTTGTCAAAAAGTGTGCTACGAAGGACCATTCGGCGCAGTTAGTCGGGATCGCCGACCCACTCGGAGATCCGCCGTTTGGTCATTTTCATCGCCATTTTGCTTTTGTCTTCAGCATCCTTGAGGTTTTGAAACTTTTGGCGATATGGCACTACATCGCGGAACCGTTCGGTGACTCGCCGACTGCTCCGTTCTCTCACTGACTAGATTTTCTCTTTCAAGGCTTGGCACTCTAGAACATTAGGTGAGACAATGGCCATTTGGCGACTCACCTAATGGATTAGGTGATCCTCAAGCCTTTTTTTCTTCGTTCTTTCAGCTGCCTTGTTCCTTTTTGCTCAATAGTGTCCATGGTTTGGTCCTCAATCTAAATACCTGAAATTCAAGGTTTTACATCAGTTATTGCCACAAAATATGCATTTGAGGACACTAAATCTATTAAAATAAAGCCCTAAATGAGTCCAAATCTTGGACTCATCATTCGGTAAGGGTCAATATATTGGGGACTAAGCTCCCCCTTCTTACCAAAACTCACAACACCTTTCATGGGTGAAACTTTCAAGTACACAAAATCATCTACTTCAAACTCTAACTCCTTTCTCCTAACATCAGTGTAGGATTTCTAACGACTCTGCGCCGTTTTCAACCTCTCTTGAATCACTTTTACCTTCTCCATAGCTTGATGAACTAAATCTTATCCTATCAACCCAGCTTCACCAACTTCAAACCATCCAATAGGAGATCTGCATCTTCTCCCATAAAGAGCTTCGTAAGGAGCCATTTGGATGTTAGAGTGGTAACTATTGTTGTAAGCAAACTCGATGAGAGGTAGGTGATCATCCCAATTACACTTTAAATCAATCACAGAAGCCCTCAACATATCCTCTAAGGTATAAATAGTGCGCTCTGCTTGCCCATCTATCTGAGGATGAAAGGCAATACTTAAGTTCACTTTTGAACCCAAGCCCTTTTGGAATGACTTCCAAAATTGTGCAGTAAATTGCGTGCCTCTGTCTGAAATAATGGAGAGAGGAACCCCATGAAGTCTAACTACTTCTTGAAGATACAACTTAGCATAATCTTCTGCCGAATGGGTAGTCTTTACTGGCAAAATGTGGGATGATTTCGTCATTCTATCGACAAGCACCCAAATAGAATCATGTTGCCTACGAGATCTTGGTAAACCTGTGATGAAATCCTTATTAATCATCTCCCACTTCCATTTCAGAAGTTCTATAATTTGAGCCAAACCACTGGGCCTTTGGTGCTCTACTTTAACTTGTTGGCAATTCGAACACTTAGCAACAAACTCTACAATATAATGCCCTTCTTCGTACTACTCCACCAATACACTTTTCTAAAGTCACGATACATCTTTGTGGAACCCGTATGAATGGAATATTTGGAGCTATGAGCTTCCTCCATGATCCTCTCTTGGAGTCCATCCACCATTGCTACACATAATCTACCTTGATATCTCAATACACCATCTCCCCCTTGTTCAAAAGCTAATACTTTTTGCTTATGAACATTTTCCTTCAATTCAAGAAAATCTGGGTCTTGGTCTTGCTTTTCTTTCACTTCAGACACTAATGAAGATTCAACCCTATTCATCACCACTACTCCTCCTTTTATGGAATCCATTAGTCGGACTCCTAAGCGTGCAAGTTTATGCACATCTTTCACTAACTCTCTCTTTTCTTCCTCAACATGGGCAGTACTACCCATATACAGCCTGCTTAAAGCATCAGCAACAACATTAGCCTTACCTAGGTGATAAAGCATACTTATGTCATAATCCTTGAGTAATTCTAACCACCTCCTTTGTCTGAGATTAATATTTTTCTGAGTGAACACATATTGAAGACTCTTGTGATCAGTGAGTACATCAACATGAACACCATACAAATAATGACACCATATCTTCAAAGCAAATACTACGGCAACCAACTCTAAGTCACGGGTTGGGTAATTCTTCTCAAGAACTTTCAACTGTCTGGAGGCATAGGCTATAACCTTGCCATTCTTCATTAACACGCAACCCAAACCAACTCTAGATGCATCACAATACACCACAAAACCTTGAGTACCTTCTGGTAAGGTCAAAACTGGGGCAGTAGTCAACCTCTTTTTCAATTCCTGAAAACTTTTCTCACAAGCTTCAGACTATTGAAACTTCACTGTTTTCTGAGTTAACTTGGTCAAAGGGGATGAAATAGATGAGAACCCCTCTACGAACCTTCTATAATAGCCAACCAAACCCAAGAAACTCCTAATATCAGTTGGAGATGTGGGTCTAGGCCAATTCTGCACTATGTTTATTTTCTGGGTATAAACTTTTATTCCCTCTCTATACACAATGTGGCCTAAGAATGCGATAGACTCAAGAAAAAGCTCACATTTCGAGAACTTAGCATACAACTCTCTATCTTTTAGAGTCTGGAGAACTATTCTAAGATGACTAGCATGATCTGCTTCATTCCTTGAATAGATTAGTATGTCATCAATGAAAACGATAACAAACATATCTAGATAAGGTTTGAATACTCATGAATAGCATCAAAATTCATAACAACATATGGAGTTACAAAGGATAAACTCGCTCCTGGATCTAGTAAAGCATAAATAGTAAAGTTAAAGACTTGGATCATACCAGTGACCTCTAGGTGCAGCTCTGTGTGGAGCAACTGAAGATGACTGGGCTCTATTGCCCCCATTACCATTACCCAGCTTTTTCTTTGGACATTCTCGTATGAAATGACCATTCTAGCCACACTTGAAACAACCAGTGGAGCCCTCACGACATGTACCTGAGTGGTTCCTACCACACTTAGCAAATAGGAGGCTTACTACCCCCTTGTGCCATATTACCATGAGAATATGCAGGTTTAGCTCTGAAATTCTGACTATTGTACTCACTTTTGTCCTTAGCTACAAGTGCACTAGCAGTTGATGGAGCAGGTCCCTTCTGAATCTGTTGGAAGGATGATCGATTGGCATTATTCTTCTGCTGCCCAGACTTATTCCCTGACTTAGCTCTCTTATTCTTAAACTCTTTCCTATCCCTCAGTTTTTCTTCCTCAACCTGCTACACATAGACCATCAACCTTGATATATCCATGTCCCCAATTAGCAACGCTGCCCTGCCCTCTTTACTTGATAGACGGGACAACCCAGCAACAAACAGACTCATTCTACTCCTCATATCCGCAACCATCTCCGGAGCATAATGGGATAGCTGGGTGAACTTCAGCCCATACTCATGAACACTTAGCGACTCTTTCTTAAGGGTAAGGAACTTTCATACCTTAGCCTCTTTCAGTTCTCGAGGAAAGAAACGCCCCAAGAAGGCCTTCTCAAAACAAGCCCAACTTGCAGGTGGTACATCCTTAGCTCTACCCTCCTTCCACTGGTCAAACCAAGTCCTAGAAACATTCTTCAGTTGATATGCAGCTAGTTTAACTCGCTCAGTATCGGTAACATGCATAACCTCAAATACTTTCTTCAGCTCCTCAATAAAGTTCTTTGGATCCTCAATAGTACTTGAACCCGAGAAACTTGGAGGATTCATCCTCAAGAATTCTCGGATCCTCGAAGTATCAGTCACTTCATGTCTAGCTCCTCTTTGTTGCCCAACCTGGTTAGTCACAGCTTGACTTAGCATCCTTATTACTTCTCTGAACTCATCGTTAATGAATTCCCCTTGAGGTTGCACTTCAGGTGCATTTGGTAACTCTTGTTCTTCAATATTACGCCTAGCAGGACAACCTCTGACATCTCTTCGAGGAGGCATGATTATCTAAAAACATGCGCAAGCATGAATTAGAAGGAAACTTTTTAGAGATGAAACTCTAACGCATGAAATGAGTGTGAAAGAAGTGAGAATTTTTTTCCTAAGTGTTGCAGGCTCCTAATTATAGATGTGGTGCGCTTCACACCAAAAACTAGGACTCTACATAAATGACTTCATAGACTCCCTAGGACTATTGAACTCTGTGCTCTGATACCAAGTTTGTCAAGCCCCAAGTCTATACCCCAGGCGTGATCGGCACTCAAGAACTATTACTGGCCCCAAGCAAACACTTGGTCTGACTTACTTACTCAGTGGAAGACTTAAATACAAGGAGAATAACTCATGCAATAACTTAAGAAATAATAACTTAGCCAAAGTGGCAACTCAAGTCTTAAACGTATACAACTGAAATGAATAAGACTAAAGAACTATCACTATCTGTTTAAAAAGCCTCTAAAACAAAGAGGGAGGTCAAGATAAAACCTCGATCATCCTCACAATGAAAATACTGAAAGCAAGGTAAAATGAGTCCTCCGGAATGCAAGGACGCTCACCAACTGACTCTGAGTGCTCAATTGGATCAACGAGGCGCTGGATGATGATCCTGGTTGCCGGTGTCTGCATCATAAAATGATGCAGGCCAACTGGCATTAGTACATTGAATGCACGAGTATGCGAGTTGGAATGCTAAACATAACAGAGGCTTGGCAAGAATCTGAAAGAAACACTTACCTTGGCTTTACTCAACTCATGAATTACTTAACTCAATATAAGCAATGAAACATATGCAATATGCGGAAACCGTGTAAATCAGTGGAAAACAACTTAGTTCATTAAAGAAAAACAATAACAAACTTAACTTTACTCATATAGTAAAGTAATATAATTTTTGTGGGAGATTCTCTAACCTACAACCACCACTATGAGCCTAAGTGGTGATACAACGTCTTGCCCACGCTGCCAGAACTGTCCTATACTTTGTCGTCATATAGAATACCTTAACTAAGTGGATCCACTAGTCTATGATAAAAAACACTAAGGAGTCATCTAAAAAGTATGATCCTTTCAACCCATGATGGCTACATGGTTTATGGAGACATGAGTTATCTGAACTCAAACTCTTCCCCATATAGGTGCTCAATACTACTCCCAAAATACTCATCTCATATGTTTAATAACATACCTTTTCTGTGGGTTGAGAGAATTACTCAAAAAGCTATCTCTTAAAAGAGATGGTACTCAAACTTCTCAAAACTCTTTTGGAAATCTCAGTTTCCTCTCATCTTAAATGTAAAAACATTTACTCTTGGGAATACTTAGTTTCCATATAATCTTTGAAGAAATGAGATTTACTCTTACTATTTACACAACTCAAAGCTTAAGTCTTAAAACAAAGTTAAAATGTTTGTAAAAGACTTCTTAAAATATGGTTCATGCCGAATTATGGATGTGAACGACTCAATGCAAGGTTTTCAATAACCATACATAGAACTCAATACTTGGAACTCAAGAACTTCAATGATACTACTCATTTCAAGAATGCTCAACTCATAGGGTTCATGCGGAATTATGAGCATGAACTACTCAACTCAAGGACTCAAAGATTCTTCTCATCTCAAGATTGTTTGACTTATAGGGTTCATGCAGAATTATGGGAATGACCAATCCAACTCAAGGACTTCATGGGTAACATGTAATAGTCCAATGATTAGAAATATAATCTCGAAGGGGATTAGGAACTCAATACTCAAGACTTAGAACTTGAAGATACTACTCCTCTCAAAGGTACTCAACTTATAGAGTCCATGCGGAATTTATAGGCATGAACGACTCGACTCAAAGGTCTACATAACTACATGGAACTCATGTATAAGAATATTCTCATTCTCTTACTTACTTCCTCAAAACTTAGTTCAAATCAACAGTTGATCTCAAAGGATTCACAATTGAACTCAAAGGCTTTCTTGAACTCTACTCTTAACTCTCTTGAATGTGAACTATGAATTCAAGAGTTATGGTTCATGATATAAAGGATCTGGTGATGACAAAGTAGACTCATGAATACATTCTCATCATTCTCATACTCACTTGCTCGAGTCTTGAAACAAGTTACTAGAAGTTGTATAAGACTCCACAAAAGGACTCAAAGGGACTTTCTTAGAATGTTCGAAAGAATTCTCAAAAACTTAACTCTTAACTCTACCTTGAATTTGAATTATGTATTCAAGGTTATGATCATGTTATGAATGATTTCTAGGTGTTTAGAAGTAGTTTAGAGTGTTTAGAATCAAAGGGAGTAAAGGTACCCTTTGAAAGAACTCAAACAGACGAAATGATGAAGAGTGGGTGGGGGCAGGCGACCCTGGCCCTCTGAGTGGTGCAGGGAACCAGCTCCTAATCTTCAGAAAAGTGGTTGGGGCACTCTGTCTGGCATGATATGCCAGGCCCCAACCGAGAAAACTTCGACAACTTTCTTTGCTCGTTTTCTCACCCTATCTCGCCTAGAATCGAACGGTTTCTTCCCCAATAACTTGGATTCGATTACTTAACATAATTACACTCTAATATACTAAAAAAAACACTCAAATCACTAAATTTCATCTCAATAAATCATCAAAACCCCAACACAACAAGATTTAGAATGAACTTCAAGAACACCTACCAAGAACTCATCAAGAACTCTAATCTTTCAACTTCAAGAATGAAATTTAGCAGAAAAAATAACATGATTGGCGTGTGGGTGAACTAACCCAACACTATGGAAGCTTACATACCTCGTAGGATTGAATCCTTGGCGAAATCCACAAGCTAAATCCTGACAAACGATGATCTTGGCTCTTTTCTCCTCTTGCATTCTTCTCCAAAAACCCTAACTCTATTTTTTAAAGGCGTAAACTGAATGCTATCAGTGTAGACCTTAAAAATATTACCAAAACGAATTAATTAAGTTGGGTATGGAAAAGACCAAACTACCCTTTCAAAATCCGGATTGGACTTTCCTTATTTGAACAACCCAACTTCCAATGGGCATATCTCACTCATACAAACTCGGAATTGCACAAATTCGGCGGAGTTGGAAAGATTATTCCAAGATATTTCCTATGATATCTGGAAACACACCTAAATCATCTCGAGCTAGCAGTTATGGCCGTTTGAAGTTGACCAAAAACTCAACTTATCCTAACTTAACAAAAATTTTCCAGATTTTCATTCTTTAAAAAAAAACACTATTTCCAATTCTTAGCTTCTTCCTAGTTATTTCAAATTGCGAGATGTTACATATGCTATGTGGCCTACGTAGGGTCTCTTAGGGTCTTACACGCCATGTCACGTCTAGGATGTACTTTGGGTTGTGAAAAAAACTTATAGCATCTTGTATTTCCCGTCATTGTATGTGTTGGGGGTGGGATTGAGGTTATGAGTTAAATTAATCTAACAGATTGATCTTAATGAATAAAAATGGGATCAAATGAAAAGGCAACAGGATGATAATGGTGTTGTTAATTGCCTTGTGGATGTAAATTTATTTATTAATGAAATGCTTTGATGATATCGTTGTGAACTTGAATTGCTCGAATTTATTGACTCTTCCTCATGGTGTGACATTGCTTATTTACATTGATTTATGTGCATCATGCTGAGACATATGTTATTGATGTCGAGGTCATTGCCAGTGAGTGTTATTGATACCGAGGTCATTGCCGAAAAATGTTATTGATGTCGAAGTCATTGTCGGTGAGTGTTATAGATACCGAGGTTATTTTTGGCAACCGTTATTGATGCCAAGATCATTATCGGCGAGTCTTATTGATGCTGAAATCATTACCAATAAGTGTTATTGATACTGAGGTAATTGTCAGCGATTATTATTAATGTTGAGGTCATTTCCAGTGAGTGTTATTGATGTCAAGGTTGTTACCAGTGAGTATATGGACTATGGGTGTTCCCCATGAGACTCGGTTGATAATTTTCATGATAATATTGATAATAGTTTTTGGTATACTTTAATGTTGTGCTTGATGACCTTGATACGTATGATTGATGATTTGATACTTGTTATTAGTGAACTGTAATTGTTGGACTGTGATTATGGAAACCTGTGAACTATGCTTGTAAAACTGTTAGGTTGGACTCATTTCAATGCAAGTTGTAATTGAGGTGGTTTTGTTGGGATGAAATGACCACTCGTATTCTAGCTTAGTTTTACATTGTTTAGTAGGTTGATTGTTAAGTACCACGTTGTATGGTACTCACAAGTTGCTTCCACACTTGTGTAGGTTCAGATCCCGAACCACTGTGATCTTCTTCTTAATCTATTTTCAAGGCTTTCAATGGATTTTGAGAGGTAGTTGCTTGTCATCCCAGTAGGCACTCTTGTTCCTTATTTTATGTTTTGTTTTATTCGAGAAACAAAGACATTTAGACTTGCGATAATATTTTGATTCTGTATTTTATACATTAGTGGCTTGTACACGTGATAACCAGGTTTTGGGGTTATACTGAAACGACTATGATGTAGCTTCTAAAAAACAACTCCGACTTTAATTTTTGTTTAACGGGTGTGACTCCTAATCTATGAAGATTTATGTGGTGCACTATATGCTAATTTATTTATTTTTTTAGTTTGCCTGCTAGTGGCATAAATAGATTGATATTTAAGAAGTTCCAAAGGAAATACAAATAGTGATTTCCATTCTAAAACTTTGGAGGTAATAAAAGAGGTATACAAAGATGTCAACATGAGGATTTTTCATAAGTGTACTACTTTACTATGTGTAAGTATTAAGTAAGTATTATGTTTTATTTGTTTGCTAGTGGGCATTTGTGCACTTCATGGATTGCTAGAAAAGGAACTTAAGTGATCCTCACTTAACATATCAATACTTGGTAAGTGGGTCAATATTCTTTTTTCTATTAATGTCTAGGTGAAGTAAATAAAAAAAAAGAGAGAGAAAGGGAAGACACATTCTTTATTTATTATTTTCATTTTGTAAGTCTATTTGTCAAGTATTTTGTCACGTTTTTTTATTGTTTTCTTATAATGTGAATCTAATACATGATTATCATGATTCCTAAAGAAAGCTATCCACTTAATTTTTCCACTTTAATTGAAGTAATAATGTTGAACTGAATATGAAGATAAACGAAAAATAACAATGATTTATTTTATTTACATATATAATGTTGATTTGGAATGGGAGACTTGAATCACCGGTAAATTTTCTATGTGACCTAGAGGCCACAAATTCAAGCCTTCCAAGCATGTACTAATACTTTCATTAGGATAGACTGCCTACCTCTCACCCCTTGGATGTAGTCTTTTTTTGGACACCGCTAACGCATGATGTTAACCTTTTTTAATAAATATTTATGTAATATTTATTCTAGAACTATGAATAATAATGAAACATACCAGAAAAACAGTTGTATTTTTTTATTTACAATTATATTTTCTTTAATGTTACTCAAGAAATAAATCTCAACAACTACAACTAAATAAAATATTATAAGATTATTTTACACCTCTAGTTAGTTACATATATAGTCCTTGATTGACTTAATTGAAGTTGTTGAACTAATTACTCCTCTTTTTTGGCATCATTTTTATCACTTTCAATGTTATTTTCAAGATATTCTTTAAGTAATATCAATAATTTATACCCAATAACATTAAATTCATAATAAATACAACTCACATGATATTGTGCTCTCTAATATATACACTTTAGATCTATAGTTAAATTATTTCATAAAAAATGCATGTCTTTTGTATATTTCTTTTGAAATACACAAGGTATACTTTAACACCTAATTTATTTCAGTATTCATCCTTAGATTGACAATGCTTGTTGGCTTAACCAAATCTTAGTTCTTATTTCAGTTGTCTTTCTAATCTGCCATTTAGTTCAGTCCTTACTTTCTATTGAACTATTTTTATTAATAAACATGATCAAAATGGTTGTATACAACGGGTGTTGTGTTGTAGTTTTACTACTTTCGAAATGTTCTAATTATAAAATAATTTAGAAAATACTTAGAAATAATCTTCACTAAATTATTTAAACAAATTAAGAAAACTTAATTTAAAAAGACTCTTACATATTAAGTCTATAAAAATTAGAGAAAATGAGTAAGAGGTTCTTATTACTACTTTAAGAAGGTATTAGCATCTAAATTAGCCGATACCATGTGGTTCCAACCATTTGAAAAATATTGATTAACCTTTTTAAAAACTATTCAAGAGAATAGACATTGAAAATAATTTTTTTTTAAAATTACTTAAACATTTAAAGTAATTTGAAAAGAGTAAATTTTTATCCAAAATGACTAAGTAAAGAAAAGTATTTGAGTAAAATCATTAGATGAATAAATCAACATAAAAGAAATAGTTCATTTTTAGGGACTTAATTAAATTAGTCTAAACTGCATTTAGAAATAACTAACTAATACAAACAAAGATATTATGCTACCCAAAATACAAAATTATAAGCTTTGGTTTCTGCCCAAAATTTAAATAAATTTGAGATATTTAGCCCAATACTTAGTTTTTGTATGCATAGAATATGTTTTTAGGTCACCTATTTTTTGGGCTTTTTGCCTAATTCCAGTATATACAGTGTATACATTCATTGTATACTGATGTATATCACAATGTATCATTGTATATTGGAAATGTATGAAGTGTATACAACCCATTATTTTTTACCTCTAAGACCTATATATCGGCCTTCCTTTCTCTGTAATCAACTTTCATTTTCGAACTCCATATACTTTGTTCCAATTTGAAGAGGCAAACTCGAGTAATAGAGATTTGGGCCTTGGAGGCATAACATTAAAATGCAAATAAAGGAGACAAAATATTTGGTGGACTTAGGATGGGTATTTCACAGCAAACAAAAGAAAATAAAATTTGCAAGTGAACATAGAAAAATTAATTTAACACAGTTCTTAATTAAATTATGGAAACTTAAGAATTTTTCTTTACAAACTAAACTGTACTCAACAATAATTCAGCCAAGAAAATCATAGTCTAAAGCACATCTAATAAAAGAGAAGCATTGATCTTAGATTAGTTAAACTCAAATTAGGCCAAACATTCAAAAAAGTTCTTGTCAAGATCTAAAACGAGTCATGAGTGGAAGCCACACTTAACCTCCTAGGTGGGCGAACCAATAAATTCAACCCCAACTTATATTTATCATTCAACTTACGAAATACTAACAATAATGCGGAAGCTTAAATCTAATTAGTGTAAGAAACACAAATTCATTAAAGTCTACTATATGTCATTCCCAAAACCTGAAAGTCATCACATCAAGGACATCTAATCTTCAAATACTAAGTCTAAGAGTATTAAAGACACCAAAATAAATGAATAGAATAGGTTATGTCCGAAAACTAAGGATATCATGCCATGACCAAGAGAATCCAACATGAGCTTGAATGAATAGCTCACCCTGGAACCTGATATGCTAGAGACTGGCTAGATCTGAGGGCGAATCAAAGTCGTTGGTACACTCGCTGCACTCCACAAAAGAAAAACAAAGGAAAACACAAGTAGGTCTTAGTACAAGCAACATGTGCTGAGTAGATAACATTGGCTGACTCAAAATAGTAACTAATATGCATAAAGTAATAGTATAAAACCAACTATAGCACTTAGCAGGGGATAAGAAACAAACAATATGAACAAGTGACAACGGAAGTAAGTACGCAATCAATCATAATATCAAGCACACACACGAGGACTCATGCTTCCAAACCACGCTCGTTTCGGAAATGGGTTCTTTGAGATTGAGTACATATAGTTAATTCAATATGTTTTCCTCTTTAATGTTACCGTGTCGAAAAGTGACATCCGATCCAATAATACCATGTCGGAACGTGACACCCCGTTTCAATAATACCGTGTCAGAACGTGACACCCCGATCCAATAATACCGTGTCGGAACGTGACACCTCGATCCAATAATATCGTGTTGGAACGTGACACCTGATCCAATTATATTGTTAATTTAACATTTATTATCACCACTTTTCACTGCATTCACAATATTTTCATCAAGCCTTCTTTATTCAAGGCATCACTTCGATAGAGAAGGTTCAAGATTATAAATATCACGGTTTCAGGATTTCAGACCAATCACAAACCACACAACTGCACAATCAAGTACATAGAGAACTTCACAATATCACTCAATGCATATCAATCACTATTAAGAGTCTACCTATTAAATAGAATAAACCATAACCTACTTCCACCAAAGAGCCGAAGTCAAGCAAGCTACTTCTCCAACACTTTTACTTTCCTCAATGCCTCCAAACATTTCCAATCTATCAGGTATATATGCATAATTTTTAAGTTAACGAGTCTATAGACATCATATAACTCTATGTCTAGCGTAGACCCAAAAACTCACCTAATTTTATAATCAATTTCCTAAAGTTTAAACCTAAGGGTAGGTCTTAATTCCTCCAATTAGCACAACTTTAATAGTAATCTATAATATAATACACCTAATTTTTAATTACATATCTCAATATATCAAACCTTGATTTATTATATCATAAAAAAATTATAATATTAAAAATTAGGCCGCTGGTTACGAAACCAGTGGCAGGCTAGCAACATCATGAACCCAATTTAATTTTGACATAAAGAATCAAATTGATTAACAATTGCAAAAAAAAACTCTAGTTGCTGGTCATTAATGATTGTCTCAACTTTTCAATCACCATTCACCTTTAAATTCTTCAACTAATCAGTACCTTCCTAACACTAACTCTACTCAATCATATATATACCAATTAAAAAATACCCCAACAGCCAATTCTCTTCTTTCTTTTTCACCAAACGATGCAACATAATAATAATAATAATTATTGCATAATATATCCATATCTATAATATGAAGAGTTAGATATGATTACCTGATGTAGTTGGAATGGTTATCGCCGAAGTCCTCTTCGAGAGGATACTGGTTTTCTTTTAAATATAATAATTAGGGCAATTAATTATGAACCACTAGATAATTAAATAACTACTAATTTTTATTAATGTCTTTCTACAGATGGGCCATGTGATAAGAGAAATAATAAATTATGGACTTAGCCCATTAACCACCAACTAATAAGAATTAGTCATTTAAGAGATATCCACTAACTAAATAATCGTAGTTAAATAACTCTTTCAAAATTACCATTTAAATTTATGGGAAGAGTAAAAAATGTTCTAATACTCAAAACGACCTAATGGGTCGTTACATCAGATATCAATTTACCCATTGTTTGTCCTCGAACAATCAAAAGAAGGCGAGCGTAAGAAAGGGTACCTGAATCGATAAAAAGGTGTGGATATCTTTCATTCATATCAGTCTCACTCTCCCAAGTGGACTCTTCAATCGGCCGATTCTTCCACTGAAACTTGATAGATGCAATCTCTTTTGACCTCAACTTTCAGACCTCCCTATCTAGAATAGCTACAGGCTCCTCCTTTACGACAGATTCTCATCAAGCAGGACCGAATCCCAACGAATAATGTAGGTTCCATCACCATGATATTTTTTCAGCATAGACACATGAAATACCGGGTGCACTCTTGACAACCTTAGAGGCAAGGCCAATTCATAGGCCACCTTCCCAACACACTTAAGAACTTCAAACAGCCCAATATACTTCGGACTCAACTTACCTCGCTTACCAAACCGCATCACAACCTTCATTGTGAAACCTTCAACAAGACTTGCTCACCTTCCATAAAATCCAAGTCCCTGACCTTTTGATCTGCATACTCCTTCTTGCCTGCTCTGAGCTGCTAGAAGCTTCTCCCGAATGAATTTTACTTTTTCTAATGATTACCTCAACAGATCGATACCCCAAGGTCTCACCTTAAATGCATCAAACCAACCTATAGGAGACCTACATCTCCTCCCATATAATGCCTCAAATGGGGCCATATCAATACTCGAATGATGACTATTGTTGTATGTAAACTCAACCAACAACAAAACTATTCCCAATAACCACCAAAGTTAATCGTACACACATCCGCAACATGTTTTCAAGGACCTTGACACAACAATTAGGTGAAATCTTTTCTCATGTAACCATGATAAAGTCCTGAATTAATAGTGAACTTGAACCAACCACCACACACTCATAATGGACAAACCATCATAGTTCTTATCAATATTTCATTCTCACAACATAAACTTTTCACGAACTTAAGTTATAAAAATTTGATCTTTAGACATCCGGTTCTCAACAAGGGAGAATCAAACTTATCTAACCCAAAGAAGGAAATGATCAAGTAACACCCATAGGGCAATATACCCAAGCAGACGGGAACCTCTAACAACACAGTCGAAATGCTAGATTAGTAGTTGTGATTGTAGATAACTTAAGAAAAGTAGAACTAGACCCAATGGTCCCTGCATTCAACCACACATAATCGAAACATGAAATCGATGACTAAATGAGTATTAAGACAAACAAAAAATTGTAAATACCCATGGTAGCTCTTCCATAAATTCTCATAAGCAAGGTGGTACATGTAGAACCAATTGAATACTTCAACAACTCCAAGACAACACCAAATATGTCATCTGAGACAACCAAGTCTGCCCAAATATCCTACTAAACCAAGAGGACATCGCATGATCAGTACACTTGATCCACCACTAGGGATCCACAACAAAGTGAAAACATGTGTACGTAACTAGTTAATCATACTCCAAATCATGCATGAAACCAAGGTTGAATAACACTAAATGCTTCCTCTAAAAAGTCCATATAAAATATTTTCATTGAGTTGGCTCCACATACTTTTCACACCATTCCACTAAAGCCCACACTCTCAATATAAACAACCATCATAACCACTCCAACCATTTACCTTACATAAAACCAACACTTTTTAATGAAACCCTCCTTATGTCCTTTAAAAATAAAAAGTAACAACTTTATGACAAAACCCATGCATAGTCCTTCCAAATTAATGTTCAATATCCAATTCAATCGATCATTTATTATCTTAAAAATTCGTACCTTGACAAAATATACCACTACGAATGTATACTTGTTACGAAAATTTTAAATTGTGAATTCAATTGTGCAACCTAATCCCCTTATCTATCAACATTATCTCATACCTTGAAGATTTTTATGAATTCGTGTATCTTAGCTTCTCATTGATCGCCTCTCAATCGATCTTACCATATTTTTCACAAAAAATCCAACCGTACTTATTACCAAACTCAAAATCACAAAAAAACTTATCATCACACTCGAGCTGGATGTTTGTAAACTTCTTTGTCAAGTCTTATCCACTAGTTTTTAACCACTCAAATTAACATGTGACACTATTACAATAACCAGAGTAAAACGGATGAAATCACACGTTCCTGAACCCAATTCTCAACCCTTCAAAAAAATACCTCTTTAGCCCTTGCAATCAAAGAAAAATATTCTTGCTCTCACCTCTTTCTGAAGGCTACACTACATCCCACTAATTTTTATTTTATTTTTCATTATGACTCTAGCTCCTTTAAATTCTATTTGAGCTGTGTCCCAACATCTCCTAAAACTTTTCATACAACCACGTTACTCACCAAATAGTAGAAAATCACAATCTTAGATACTCACAAGTCATTTTTACCATACAAAATTCGTTTAACCAACAATCTGTATTCTATAGTTGCATCTCAAACACAATCCATCACTAACTATTATTACCATCATGCTCAGTAAGCCCTTGTCAGAACAACACAATCAACCTTTTCATCGACATGACACTTCAAATCAGTTATATCAATCAAATTCAAAGGACTAACCCAATTTTTATACACATTTTCTTACTACAATATTCAATTGCCTTCACCCAAGTACACTTACTGGATCTTTCCTTACACATAAGCTTCTCATTCCGATATCAATCCACTCTTTTGGAGATTAAGATAAAATCGCCAGTCCTCCTTTAGAATCCTCAAGATACACTTCACAACCTAAATACATTAATACTGTACCAAAGATCCACCACTAAAAAAATTCTTAAAAATAAAGCTTAACCCAAGCGTCCGTAGTAACAAACTAGTTGGCTTCTCCAATATGAATGCACCACCGAATCTCATTATCTGAAAATGTCATATAACTGACAACTCCTTAAGTAGTTAGTATTCACACTTGACAATCGACGTAATCGTTTCCACATAACACTAGTACCACACCATGAAAGTTCATTATATCCATCACTAGAACACATCATACCTATCAAGAAGATCATACACCAATAGCTAACACATTTCAATCCACTGAATAGATCCAAAACATTATAAAATATATTCGTAGATCAGGTCGATAAAAAAAAGTAACAAACATCATAACTTTAATCAAGTAATCATCAATATTATTGTAGTAGTCGTATCATGACCCTTTTTGATATACACTCAATCTATGAAACCATAATACATATTCTACCATCAATTGCCTCAACATAATTTCATCATTTGCTAAGCACCCCATATATGTTATGATAACTTTACTAACTGTATTTTCCAAAGCAATGGTGTTCATTATCTAGCCGTCCCTTACAAAACTTCTTGAATGCTGTCACCTTGGCAAAGTCATCTGGCTTCACCCCATCTACCTCATCACAAAATCAACCACTTACTAAAAAGATTTTGCCAAAGCAACCACCTATAAAGTTGAAATATGCAAATTGACCTCAATCCCATCACAAATAGACGAATTCACTCTTTCAGACTGAAGCACAACTGAGTACCATATCTGGATAAAGCACGAAATTTGGCCTCATAAGAAAGAACATACATCTTCCCTTAATCTATATTCAGGAACTCATCTCTCCCCATATTCCTCAAAGTCCGGGGTATATACTTCTCTATTAAGAAGTTAGAAAATGTTGCCCAAGTCATAGGTAGTGCCTTTACTGGTCGACCCTCAACGCAAGACCGCCACCACATTTTGGTGTCTCTCCAATACTAGTATGTCACAACTCAACACCAAACCTCGCCACTATACTTATCTTATGAAGCAGCTCATGAAAATCAGCAAGGTCATCATAAATAGCTTCATATTCTATAACTATGAAGAATAAGGGTTTAAACTTTAAGAAATTAATAAAAAGATAGTGTTGGTCACTAGTCACTACATGTCCATAGTGAATCGGGAAAACATGTCTATTTTCAAGGGCACATCCTCTCTAGCTAGTGTTGGTGTTTCCACTTCTGTTGTTCTAGTTCAAACTATATGCAAAATAGAGCAAATAAGGTCATAAACCAATTTGTATCACCTAGATACCAATTGGGTTCAAGTAATAGCACAAAAATAAAAAGGAATGGAGTTTTTCTAAAGTCTTATAGCCTCTCTAAGAAAAGTAAAGGTGTCCCCGTACATTTCCGCAGGAGCCTACTACACTTGTCCTTGTGTGATGAGATCATTGAACCTAAAGCTCTGATACCAAGTTTGTCACGACCCAAAACGAGTCATGAGTGGCACCCACACTTAACCTCCTAGGTGGGTGAACCTATTAATTCAACCCTAACTTATATTTATCATTCAACTTACGAAATACAAACCATAATGAGGAAGCTTAAATCTTATTAGTGTAAGAAACACAAATCCATTAAAGTCTACTATATGTCATTCCCAATACCTGAAAGTCATCACATCAAGGACATCTAATCTTAAATTACTAAGTCTAAGCATATTAAAGACACCAAAATAAATGAATACAATATTTTATGTCCGAAAACTAAGGACATCATGCAATGACCAAGAGAATCCAACATGAGCTTGAATGAGTAGCTCACCTTGGAACCTGATATGCTGGAGACTATTTAGAGCTGAGGGCGAGTCGAAGTCCTTGGTACACTCATTGTATACCACAAAAGAAAAACAAATACAAACATAAGTAGGTCTCAGTACAAGGCAACAAGTACTGAGTAGATATCATCGGCCGATTCAAAATAGTAACTAATATGCATAAGGTAATAATATAAAATCAACTAGAGCACTTAGCAGGTGATAAGAAACAAACAACATGAACAAGTGACAACGGAAACAAGTACGTAATCAATCACAATATCAAGCACACACATGAGGACTCATTCCTCCATACCTCGCTCGTTTGGGAAATGGGTTCTTCGAGATTGAGTACATTAAGTTAATTCAATATGTTTTCCTCTTTAATGTTATGGTGTCGGAACGTGACACCCGATCCAATAATACCGTGTCGGAACGTGACACCCCGATCCAATAATATCGTGTCGGATCGTGACACCCCGATCCAATAATACCGTGTCGGAACGTGACACCCGATCCAATAATATAGTCAATTTATTATTTATTATCACCACTTTTCACTGTATTAACAATATTTCATCAAGTCTTCTTTATTCAAGGCATCACTTCGATAGAGAAGGTTGAAGATTATAAATTTCACGGTCTTAGGATTTCAGATAAATCACAAACCACATAATCAAGTACATAAAGAACTTCACAATATCACTCAATGCATATCAATCACTATTAAGAGTCAATCTATCAAATAGAATAAACCATAACCTACCTCCACCGAAGAATCGAAGTCAAGCAAGCTACTTCTCCAACACTTTTCCTTTCCTCAATGCCTCCAAACGTTTCCAATCTATCAGGTATGTATGCATAATTTGTAAGTTAACGTGTCTATCGACATCATATCACTCTATGTCTAGCCTAGACCCAAAAACTCACCTAATTTTATAATCAATTTTGTAAAGTTCAAACCTAAGGGTAAGTCTTAATTCCTCCAATTAGCACAACTTTAATAGTAATCTATAATATAATACACCTAATATTTAATTATTTATCTCAATATATCAAACCTTGATTTATTATATCATAAAAAAATTATAATATTAAAAATTAGGCCGCTGGTTACGAAACCAGTGGCAGGCTAGCAACATCATGAACCCAATTTATTTTGACATAAAGAATCAAATTGATTAACAATTGCAAACAAAACTCTAGTTGCTGGTCATTAATTATTGTCTTAACTTTTCAATCACCATTCACCTTTAAATTCTTCAACCAATCAGTACCTTCCTAACACTAATTCTAATCAATCATTTATACCAATTAAAAATTACCCCAACAACCAATTCTGTTCTTTGTTTTTCACCAAACGATTCAACATTAATAATAATAATAATAATATTAATAATAATAACTGAATAATCTATCCATATCTACAATACGGAGAGTTAGATATGGTTACCTGATGTAGTTGGAATGGTTATCACTAGGGGTGTTCATGGTTTGGATAAAAACCGATCCAAACAGAAAAATCAAACCAAACCGATTTAATTTGGGTTTTGGTTTGGTTTGGTTTTAGATTGTTAAGAACCGATAGTATTTGGTTTGGTTATGGTTTTGTTAGAAAAAAATTGAAGAAATAACCGAACCGAACCAACAAGTTATATACATAAATTTTATTATTACACATACATAATATATTATATTCATAAACAATTTTATAGATTTTATATATGTTTCATCAAAATTTATTTATAATTTACTTATGAAAGAAAAAATGTCCAAGGTGAGAACATTTTTCTTATTGGTTTCATGTATA
>JAJOOR010009082.1:0-28835 GCA_036250505.1 Solanum acaule
ATGGTGTTGTAATAGAGTGGTGAATAGGAAATGAGTTTGTTGAAGAAAGATTTGTAGGAATGTTACCATGCATTTTACAATTATGAATATCATATTTTGCCCTACAAGTGTTTGACTAAATGCCTGAGAGAATATCTTAAGCTAAATTGATGGGATCTCGTGAATTCTTGTCTGATTCAATAATGTGCAGGAACAACAATGGATTCTTCAAATTCTCAAATTTTGCAAAACTTATGTGCCACACCATTTGGAAGGAATGCTGAAAATGACTTCTTGTGTGTTATTGCCTTCCATACCTTTGTTGTGAGTATTTCTACATCTTATCCACTTTTTATTTTCTCATTGTATATTCATCTCCTTTATTTTTTTTATTCTTATATCGATTTTCCAACTAAACATATTTAATTCTCAAAAAAAATCTGCACTATATACACTTGAATCTTTTTTGGTACTTTTATTCGAAGCTTTTCGTATTTCCATAAGACACATATTTGGAGTGTTCGGTGGAGGGAAAATTTTTATTCTTAATTTCTATATACTATCCAATAGCGCTAGAAGCACAAATAGTTGGAGGTTGACTTGATACATATAATACAGAATTGGTTGATTACATTTTTTTCTTTCTAAGGGAACATACTGCAAGATTGATTAGTGAATGTGACTAGTTGGTATTTAATTGTGGGTTTTATAGTGTTTACAAACTGCCTTCAACTTTTTCTTAAAGACCCGCCGTGATCCAACTCTGTTCATTTGAGGATATTGGGGCGCAAGCTGCCAAGTATTGTTGAAGCACAATGCATGCTTCTCTTAGTGCATGGTAGCGAGCCATTGTGGTTGGACAAGGCAGATTCTATGTCTTGGATTCAGTAATGTCCGAGAATAATGAGGAAGCTAGCGAAAGCGATTAAAAAGAGGAATTGGATAAGGTCATGAATTTTGCTCAAACGAGCTTACATTAGGTATTAAAGGGGCTTGTCAGTAGAAGGCAGATGGGCAAGGTTCGTGTAATTGGCTATTATGATGGATTGATGGGAGTGTTATGTAATGAAGAGGAGACGTGAGGAGTCCCACATGAAGGTGTATAAATTTGTTGGCTGTAAACTTAATTTCAAGGGGGTTTAAATATGTAAAGAAGTGGGTAACGGTTAAGGGCTTGGTGGAAATGAGGGGTTGTCTAGAAAAGTTTCATGTGAATCAACAACTAAAGGAGGTAGAGTACCATGATTATTAGATGCAGCTGGTCAGTGTGTTGCAATACGAGTCTGTGGGGACATAGTAATGTCCGGGTGATGTGGCTCAACAAGTTCATTATGGAAAATAGTTAACTATCATTCAATTTTTGCATCAATTATCTTGATATAATAAATTTGGCAGAACATTACTCCTTTGCTATTTGTCGTTGATTGGATCTCTGGAATGACCAGGGTAGCATTGTGTTGGCCATTTCTTATCTTGTGCTAATCTTTTTACTAGATTAATATGATTTGAGGCTAGGCCAACATCACACATCTTCATTAATAACATTTAACGTCTATTCTGAAATACAACAATTAAAAAATATGAAGTAGAGTTTTTTTAGAGTGCTCGGTGTTTGCATTGCTTTATCTACTTGCTGCTAGTATTTGTTTTGATCGTGGTGCTATTGCAGCTCTTAAAATGCAATCAATTGGATTCATCTTTGTCAAGATATGTTGGATTTTCCATGAGATTAGGAATATGCTAAGGCATCATCTGGCCCATAATAGGCTTGCTTTTAAATACTCTAGTAATTTATTAGGCTTCTATTGTCTGGCATATTTCTGATGTTGTGGTTTCAAAAGTGCCAAGGCAGTAAGATCAGTTTGTTGAGCTTAGTAGGTGCAGCGAAAGGAGGTATTGGTTAGGCATCATGAAGTAGGTATCATGTGTGTCGGCGACGTCAAGATTAGGTGTCAAACATTCAATTGGGAGTCGGATGAATTTGCATGATCGAAGAACTAGATTGTAAGATGCGAGACTTAGACACGAAATGATACACAAATTATATTTAGAACAGAGTTGAAAGACTTTTATTTCATTGTCTAAATTCAACTAGTAATATTGATTATTATTTTCATTTTCAAAAAAATGGAAAAACTCCTCTAGTTATATTAATAAATAAAATTCAATTTTTTTAAAAAAATGAATACTTTATTATATCATTTTCTTATTTATTTTTTTAATTGTTGTTGCAGCTTGTGGAGAAGTGACGGAATCAAAATCGACGAGGACCTGAATTATTAGTTTTTTCCCTTGTAAAAGTTTATTTATATATTTAAGTGAAATCATATTTCACTATTTTGAATGATATTGTTGAAATTTATTAAATCTCTTTTCTAATATATTGGTTTTTTAGCACAATTTAAGATATTTTCCTATAATTGTCTATATATTTCATTTCAAAAATGAATTTTTAGCTAATTGTATGAATTTTTGCGGCTAACAATATTTGTGGCAGAATTTTCATTCCATAGATATAATAATTGCCACGCAAATAGTAATGTATATATATTTTAATTTTCATGGCAATTGAAGAAAATCTTTTGCTACAATTTATATCTTGTGACTATAAAGTATATACTTTTAGCCATGAAATGTTGAATTTGTAGCTAGACATATAATCCTATATATAATTGCAACGTATTAAGAGCATGGCTAAAATATTTCACTTTTCGTAGCAAATAATGATTTTTTAGCTATAGTGATATCTATTTCATGGCTATAGGTTTGAATTTTTAGTTACAATATAAATGTATTTGTGGAAAATACTTTAATTCATAGCTATAAATATTTTAATATGTGACTAAATATGAGTAGTATTGCCACGAGACTAAACCATAGAAATAGCCATAAAATTAAAGTTTGCATGGCAAATAAATTAACTTTTTTTTTTTGCTACAATACAACACCTTGTGGCTATAATATAAAGATAGCTACAAATTTTATTAATCGTGACACAATAATAAAATTACTTGCTATAAGCATATTATTCGTGGCAAAACCTTTTTTACATCGTAGCTACACCATAATTTTTTTTTGTAGCAATAAGTATAAGTACTTAGTCACGGACCATGTAAAATTTGTAGCTAACTATTAGCCACGCTACATCTTGCTACGAATGCGACGGAAAAAAATATTGTAGCTAAAGTGTTTAGCCACGGAAAATTTAATATTTAGCTACAAAATAATTTATAGCAATATATGCCTTGTTTTGTAGTGTCATTTAGGGATAAGGATTGCTACTAAGTACTCTCATCTCAACTCACGAAGGAGTACTCATCCTAACCCAACATTCATTCATTTAGGAAGCTCTTGGATTCAAAGATGAGAAAATCTTTCATCTAGGAACCCCATTCATTTAAATGAATACTTTATGAGACTGTCCTTACAATACACCCAACTTTCATTCACACATTCTTTCATTTATTCTTCACTAGGTGTGAGGGTAGGTAAACATAGTCTATCCTAACCTCACCTTCATTATAAGTCATTCAAGGAAGACAACAACCAAGCATAACACATAAAGTCTCTACACAAGGTCACCTTTCATACTCTTAGACCATACACAATTTCACATCATATCACATTACCTTCACATAATCAACATTACTCAAAACAACAATCATCCAACTTTGCCTACAAAGCCAGATCACAACATGCTTATAAAGTAAATACCTCCCCACTTTCAAAGGGATCAAACCTCACAATTCTAACATCTACAACGTCTATATATATATATATATATACTGGAATCAATAATCTATTCACAACTTCATCATCATCATAAACCTTTGATTACAATTGCCCATTCAAGGCCAACATCCAATATAACACAATTGACCATCAATTCCTCATGATTCAATATAGAACAATACATAAATCAATAGCCCATAACAATCTACACATTAATATCACATTATTAACTCATAATCAATAGACCCACTTTAGACCCAAAAATTAGGATTTCAAGATATGCAAGGGTTCATGGAGTTTTTGATGTTAAAACCATCAATATTAACATAAATCATCATTTGAAATACTTTCATGCAAGAACCTAAGCTTAGAATTGAAACTGGGGTTTTTAGTGTTTTTGAAAAAAAACATTGAAATCACTTTGATTTGGCTCTTGATTGAAAGGAGAATCAAAGATAAAATCCCCATACCTTTGTGATTAATTTCCTTAGAAATTAAAGGAGAAATCAGTATGAACCCATCCCCTAGCTTGAAGCTTCATCAATGTCTTCCATGGAGTTCTAGAGAGAGAATTTATTTGAGAGGGAAGGTTCAATTGATAATGAGGTCTAATTCTAGGTCTTAGGGTTTTAACTACTTAAAATACCCTAAAATAGGTAGAGTAACCGTTTCTAATAATTCCCCAAAGTACCCAAACTACCCCTCACTTAGTTGGACCTTTTTAAACAAGTCAAACTTGAGTTTTATTTTCGCAGATTTCATCGGGAAACAAGTCCGCGATGCGGGGGTGTTCCCACAAGTTTTTAGAAATTAAATTCCGAGACAGTAGAGTCCGCGACGCAGACCAAACTTTTGGCCCTTGGTGGAGCTAGTCCGCGACGCGGACATGCTCCCTCCATGCACATTTTCAAGCTGCCTTGGCAGCTTGTTTGGCCAAGGGTTGGGGTCCTCCTCGGGGACCCTTAGGGTGGTCTCGGGGAGTCGTACCCGAACGTTTTGACCCTAAAAACATTTATTAAGACACTAGGGTCACGTCCACTGATTTTAGACTCCAAAAAACACACAAAAACATAAACAACATACTAGAACACACCAACACGTAAAAGACTAGTTTTCGAACGTCTTGGTCGTCCCTTGACGTTTGACTTCCAAACTCTTTAAAACTGACTAAAAAGGCTATTCTTCATTATTTTAACAAGTTATTAATGCATAAAACCCATGTGAGGCTCTACTTTATCCTACTTTATTTTGAGGGACGTTACAGAAAAATCGACTCAGGAACTTCTTTGCTAGATCATCCCACGTAGTGATAGATTTTGGTGGCTCGGAGTCTAACCAACGCCTTGCAGCTCCTAACAATGAGTATGAGAACAAAGTCAACCTTACATAGTCTGATGAGACTCCAATTGGGATGTATGTATTGGTAATTTCTATGAAAGTCCTAAGATAGATTTGAGGATCCTCGTGGGGGAGACTAGTGAATTGCCCATTAGTATGAAGGATATGTATCATGTTCTACTTTAGTTCAAATATGCCCCCTGGTGGAGGTTTCCTAATACTAAATGCCAAAATGGCTGTGAGTGGGATTGCCACATCACGAACTGGTCTTGCGGGTACGACAGGCGGTACTCCTTGGTTATTCGGGTTCCTTTGGTTGTTTACGTTTTTCGGGTTATTCAAGTTGTCTTGATTATCATCATCAATATTTCCCGGAGGTCCTAACCCCAATTCTCCATATAGTCCTTGGTTCGCCATTTTCCTACGCTGGTGTAAAACTCTTTCAGGTTCGTTGTAAGGTTCAACAAGATCTCCTTTCCGAGCCAGACCTGAAAATCAAGTGCCTGCAATACACAAGCTAAGATCAAGTAATTAATACCTGAATATTTTAAGTGTAGACTTAAGAAGATTGAATATAGATCAATTTCTAAGTCCCCGGCAGCGGTGCCAAAAACTTGTTGCTCTCCAGTATACACGCAAGTAATATAGATTCTTTAAGAAAGGAGTTATCGTTCCCAAGGGACTTATGATCAATTTATATACACTTAATTCTACAACTAAAAGTAAAATGTAATCTTTTCAAGATTTGATGATTTATTGTTTATCTACAAATAATTATGCACTAATTGAAAATACTAATTGTGAACGACTTTGATATAATGTTTCAAGAAAGTTTAAAGCAATTCCAGGGCTGCAGCATATACTGAATATCATGTATCATATTATTGGCATAAAACTAATTTCAGTTGTCAAGTTACTGGTTTATAAGGTTAATTATATGAGTCAGGCTATACACCTCTCGTTGCCTACCCTAATTAGCTACCTAACTACATCGTTGAGCGAGGATAAATAGACTAATTGACGAGCATTTATATTTCATCATATTTCGTAACAAAGCGAGTTGTTCGTCCGGGCGTCACTCCTGAACACAAATCACCTCGACTTAACGGGTCGATGAAGCTCTCTATATCCTCTGGTCTATCTAACCTCTCCTCTCCCGATTTTAAGGTTAAACAATAGATTTATCTCTAGATGGCCAGTCAAGAAATACTAAAACAAGAATATAGAAGTAACTTATAATGACAACCAATAATTAATTCATAAAGCCTTTAATAATCAACAATCCATTCGTAGCTACAACCCCAGAACTAGGGCGTTTAACTACTCATGCTATTAGAAAACAACAAAATACAATTGTTCATGTAATTTATGGAAAATAGAAGAGTTTAGAAGATCAAAACCTATTACAAAAGATGAATCTTGCTCTTGCACACCAAATAAAAGTCGAACCCGCACAATGGAGCCCTAAGGGTCTATTTATAATAGTTAGGAACAATAGAGTCGAATTCTACTTCAACTAGGAGTCCTTTTTAAATCAACTTTCGCCAAAACTCCGCAAAAGACTGGGGCATCGCGCCTAATTCGCGCTTGGAAGGTTGGCGCGCCGCGCTGCCAGTGCGCCCAAATGTAGCCCCAGTAAAAACCTCTCTGGCGCATTGCGCCTGGCCTGCGCTAGTGGTGCTGGGGCGCTGCACCTGATCTTTGCTCTTGGCGTCCCTTTTCATCCTTAATTCCTTTTTCTTCCTTGACTCAATCACTTCCCTTAGGAACCCTACAAAATTGCTAATCATGTATGTTAGTATGCAATCAATGCAATCTTAAGCCAAAATATGCTAGTTAGATTAGTGAATATCCTAAAACTTAAGTTTAAGATGGTTAATTTGTAGTAATTGGGCATATTTTATATGCCCAAGATCACTCTGCAGAAGATAATACATTGATTTGCTCATAACATATAAATATATTAGGTAAGCGGGTGTCTAAATAGCAAATCAAACGGCGTGTTAATTTTATATATGGATGAATAATACTTAATAATTAGCTTCCAAATGTTATATAACTTATGGAGGAATTAATACATGAATAATTGCCTTTTTATTTACTAGCTACGAAACGACTCCTCAATGCACTCATACCGCTTAACGTTTCCATATTGTGTGATATTATTGAGAAATGAGGTGTGTAGAACTTGATTACAGTTACAAGTATACGACTTAATTAAGGGTGTTAAGTATAGTTAACATTTAAGTAAGGGTGTTAAGTATAGTTACAAGTATAAGACTTAATTATAGATCAATTTATACAAATTAATCGTGATTATATATAGAATATTACTTTCTTAATCTTTCATTGTCCAAGGCCAGATTGTCCAAGATACTGAGATCAATAACAACAAATTGTGATTGGATGGTGGGGTACTTGGAATTGACTTACGCACACCTAAGTAAATTATTTTTATTTTATTTGGATACTTGGCTACTATCTCCTATTAATAAACTTAGATAGATGAGACGAAATCAATAAATATTTTTTGTTTTCACTGAAACGTGAACATGAGACGTCGTAATTTTTTCATACTGTAATGACTCAGTTGGTCATTTTTGGAAATCTTTATAAAATAACCGTTGTGCCCCTCCCGATATTGACCCCGAGTCATTTCTGATTGAGTTTTAAAAGTTGGCTTCGAGTGTTGAGTTAAGAGTTGTGAATTTTATAAGTTGTGTTTGAAAGGCTAAAGTTGCTTAATAGTGATTTTCTGAGTCTTTTGGAGTTTCGAATGTCGGAATGAAATTCCGACAATTCCATCAGTCCCAAAATGTGAAATTCAATCAATGAAAGTTGTCGGTTTTATATTCAAAGTCTTTTTGAGGATTTGAGGTCCTAAGTTGAAAAATTGTGAAAATTTAACGTTTGGGTTGACTTTGGTCAACATTCGGGGTTCCGAACGAAACCCGAGGGTCAATTTGATGATTTGTAAGTTGGGTGAATTTTCTGGATGATGAAGAGATTTATAACAAGACGTTTGGGATGGAGGAGAAACGGAACCAGTTCTTGAGGTGGAGAGTTCACTTAATGGAGAAGGGCATTCAACAGCTTGATTATAATACGTTCTTATTCATATTTTTATTACATTTTGATATATTCACTTTCAGGAATGGACTACACGATGCTTATTACAAGTCACAATCTATTCAAGGAGTTTACTATAACCATTTATCCGTGCTCCATAAGTTTTCATTAGAAACTCATTGCCATACTTTGATATTTGACATATTTAAGTGACCATCTTAACATCACTTTGAAATGTCCAATGCACCATTTTGTCTTCCTTCCTTTTGATGGAGAGTTTATAAACTTATCAAATTATTTAATTGCGCGATAATTGGCATAAGTCGAGACAAACAAATTACTTTTGGAACGAACAAAGTATTCCTCCACTATTATCTTTAGCTTAGTGGTAATTAGTTTATATATACTATTAGGGGTCGTTTGGTTGGAAACAAGTTATTCCAGGATAAGTTATCTTGGGTTAACTATCCTGGGATAACTTATCCCATCACTATGATATAGATGGTGGGATAAGTTATTCCAAACATGGCAACCAAACAACATAATTTTTTTTATCCCATCACTATTTCCTTATCCCATCACTACTATATTTGATCCCTCACACCAAACGAGCCCTAAGTACTAAAAAATAAATGTAGCCAGGATGCGTTCCAAAGACGGTACGATATATATTGTTTAATTTATGATTTTTTTTCAAGTAATAAAATTTTCTATATATTAAATGTTCTTTATGTTAGAATCGTGACTTGTACATCAGTATGAGTTTATAGTACTTAACGCAACACTCAAGGATCTTTTAGTAGCTGGTTAATTAGAATTATGCAGGTATTAGTTATATGATCAATATTAGTTATTTCATTTTATATATCCTAAATAAGATAAATACCAATTCGCTCATAACATACATGTATATGTATTAGTTAAGCTAGTTTCTGAATTGCAAACTAAACGTCTTATTTTATATATGCATGAATAATACTTAGTACAATTAGCTACCAACCGTTATATAATTTAAAATACTATTAAATCGTGTTTTCTGCTCATATTTAGACGTATGCTCTCAATGTTTCATGCCATGTTATGGATACTCTCGGGTCAACAATCGAATCGGGTGCTGATTCCGCCTAAAATGTAGGTCGAAGCATGACAAATTTTCTCAGAAGAGAGTCATAATTTGAATGACTTTATTGATACCTTACTAAATTTAATGAAATATTTACTCATTACAATTACAAGAATTAATTAGACATTTTAAATTCAATGTATGAGAGTAGACTTTGTAATTTATCTCAATGTCTTTAACAATTACAAGTCTTCAATATTACATTATATACACCTTCTCATCTTATACATGATGTGGAGATACTCTATCTATTTGACTATCTATATCAATGATATAAATAATAATAATACCCATGTTATGACCATAAAATAAAAACAAAAACAAAATATCCACGTTACCCATGAGGAAGCGTGTGCATCTTCCATATGAATAAACATGACGATTGACTAGTCTTCGGATTAATGTAGTGTATATTAAGTGAATTGTTGAGGTATGACATATTTTTAAAAAAATATTTATGAATCATATGATTGGAAACATGTTATCCTGAGATTATTGATTTCCGATTAAGTTATCATGAGATAGAATATATATATTCTGCTATATTTGAAGCATGAGTGGACTATAAATCAAAGTTGTTAGTTTCCATTTCCTCCACATCAAAATTTGCAACAACAAATAAAACAATTAATTATGACTAAGTTAGCAATCTTTCTCTTTCTCTCAATTTGCTTTTCATCATCATGGGCCTACAAAACTCATATTGATGACTTTCTTGAATGTCTTTCTCACAAAATTATGAACTCAAACTCATCACAAGTCATCCACACTCCTAAAAACTCATCATATTCCACCCTTTATAACTCCTTTTCAGATCATAACCTAAGGATAACCTCCAACTTCAAACCATTAATTATTTTCACTCCTATAAACGAATCTCAAATCCAGGTAGCTATACATTGCTCCAAGATACATGACCTACAAATTAGAATTCGAAGTGGTGGACATGACTATGAGGGACTTTCATATATTTCGGAGACCCCCTTTGTCGTAATTGATCTTAGAAACCTAAGATTAATCTCCATTGACACTGAAAACAAGACTGCTTGGATTCAAGCTGGCGTGACCCTAGGGGAAGTTTACTATAGAATCGCTGAAAAAAGTAAAAAATTGGCCTTTGTTGCTGGGGCTTGCCCTACTGTTGGTGTTGGTGGACACTTTAGTGGTGGAGGCTATAGCATGATGTCATGAAAATTTGGTACTGCTGTTGATAACATCATTGATGCAAAATTAATCGATGCTAATGGATGAATTCAGGATCGAGAATCAATGGGTGAGGATCTCTTTTGGGCTATTAGAGGAGGTGGAGGGACTAGTTTTGGTCTTATTATATCATGGAAGGTGAAATTACTCGATATTCCTGAAAAGGTGACCGTGTTCAATGTGCCACGAACGTTGGAACAAAATGCAACTCAACTTGTTTACAAATGGCAACAATCGCAGACAAAGTTGATGACAATCTCCTCCTCAGAATCTTCCTGAGACCGTGTGAACGGAGAGTGGGCAGAAGAGAAGGAGGTCCTCATATGGAGTCGCACACTTACTTGAGCAGTGCGGGAGACTGGGAATGGGTCGAATAAACTCCCCTGGGACTTTCTTTTAGCTACCGGCCCAAACAAAAGAGATTAGCCTCTTGATCGATCGATTGATTGGATCGGGCGAGACATCTTACGATGTCATGATGCGCCCATTCCTATGGCCATTCCTTTAATACTTCTGGCTCTCGGGAGTCTCTTTGTAGGATACTTGGCACTTCTGAGATGGAGAGAATCCCGGGATGCATATGCTCTTTTCAGGGTTGAAGGAAGAAGTAAGCGCAGCTATTGGACTTCTTTGTGGTATGGCAGCAGTGATCATTTCTGCCACGTCATAACAATCTTTAGTGCTTTCTGTTTCAATGGTTTGGAACCCTTCTTACTTTCTTTATTATATCGGGGAATTTTTTCTCTTGGTCCGCTAACTCCATAAAGGGCTGGTGGCTAGTGAATTTCCATTCGGGGGTGGGCAAAGGGCTATCTACGCCTCTTTCACTACAATGTTCATTGGAGGATTAGATGAACTCCTCCACGAAATGCAAGATAGCTTCCCGGAACTAGGGTTAGTGAAAGACGATTGCATTGAGATGAGTTGGATCGAATCGATAATCTTCTTTGCCGGTTTCCCTAGGGGCACATCACTTGATGTGTTGCTAAATTGGAATACCACAACTAATCAAAGAGGATACTTCAAAGGGAAATCAGACTATGTCCAACAACCAATTTCTATAAATGGTCTAAAAGGTATGTGGAAACTACTCAACCAATTAACAGTCAAAAACTCGGGGGCTGAATTACAGTTTAGTCCCTATGGAGGAAAGTTGAGTGACATCTCAGAATCTGAAATTCCTTTCCCTCATAGAGCTGGAAATATATTCATGATCGAGTATGCAGTGTATTGGGGAAAAATTGAAGATTCTCAAAGAAATATAGCTTGGAGTCGAAAACTTTATGGATACATGGCTAAGTATGTATCAATATCTCCTAGAGCTGCTTATTTCAACTATAGAGATCTTGATTTAGGAGTCAACAATATTAATAGAAACACAAGCTATGAACAAGCAAAAATTTGGGGGGAGAAATACTTCAAGAACAACTTTGATAGATTAGTACAAGTGAAGACTAAGTTTGATCCAACAAATTTCTTTAGGAATCAACAAAGTATTCCTCCTCTATTATCTTTAGGTTATAATATATGGTAGTTAATTTATATACTCCATCCGTCCCATTTTATGTGGCACTTTTTAGATTTCAAGATTCAAATAAGTCTATCTTTGACCGTAAATTTTTCATAAATTTTTTAAACATTTTGAATTTTCAATTATTGTGACTTATAGTACTTTTACGTAGTTTACAAATATATAAATTTTATTTCAAAAAAATTGAAGATTCCATGCGCAAATTTCCGGTTAAACTTAAACTGTTTGACTCTCGAAAAACGAAAAGTGCCACATAAATTGGAACAAAGGGAGTATTATATAGTACTAAAAATTAAATGTAGCATTCAAAGATTGTGTAAGATAAATATTGTTTGATTTATGATCTTTTTTCAAGTAATAAATTTTCTATATATTAAATGTTCATGTTAGAATTCGTGAACTTGTACATCAGTATGAGTTAATAATAACTAACGCAACACTCGTGGGTCGTTTGGTAGCTGATTAATTAGAATTATATGCAGGTATTAGTTATGTGAGTATTAGTTATTTCATATTATATATCGTGCATAAGATAATATACCAATTCGCTCATAACTTATATGTATATGTATTAATTAAGCAAGTTTCTAAATGCAAACCAAACGACTTATTAATTTTATACATGCATGGATAATACTTAATAACTAGCTTCCAATCGTTATATAACTTAAAATGCTCTTAAATCATGTTTTCACTCATTCTTTAGATGTATGATATGTTTCATGCCATGTTATGGATATACTCGGGTCAACAATCAAATCGGGTGTTGATGCGGTCCAAAATGTAGATTTAGAGCGTGACATATTTTGTAAGAAGAGAGTCATAAGTTAAGTGTCTTTATTGATACAAAACTAAATTCAATGATTTTGCTTAATAATTTTACATACTTATATAACCTTTTGAAATATTTACTCGTCACAATTATAAGAATTTAGACGTTTTGAATTCATCGTAGGAGAGTAGACTTTGTAATTTACTCAATGTCTTGAACAATTACAAGTCTTCAATATTATTATACCTTCTCATGTTATACAATATTTGTAGAGATTTTCTGATAGCATCTATTATCCATATTTATCATCTAAAGGTCAAAGTAGATTTGGTCAATCATATTTTTGAGACAATATACATATAGGAAGTTTGATACAAATCCCCATCAATTTTCATATATTTATAGAAAATTAAAATTTCTTATTAAGGTCTAGTTAACATCGAGTTTCTTTAGGTACAAAATCGTCTTTGTTAGAGAATGTTTTACCCCTAATGTGGGGCTTTCCTATGCATATTTGAATTTAATTGGACTCTAATGTGGATACCAGACGCTGGGTAGAAAACAAAAAAAAAATGAAGTGGAAAGGTTTAGTTTTCTACACAAATTTATTTATTAAGAGCGACATAGTTTAAGTGATAATATCCGTTGTAGTAGATATTTTATCTATTTGACTATGCAACTATATCGAAGGAAAAATATCTTGTCTAATTAGTTTTATCTTATCAATGATATAAATAATAATACTCGTGTTAGCCATGAGGAAGCCTCTGCATCTTCCATATGAATAAAAAAATGGATTGTTTGATTGGAAATAAGTTATTCAGTATTATTAATTGGAAAAAGGCTTAAATATGCCATTGAACTTTCAGAAAAAACTTATTTATACCGATCCGTTAAAAGTTTGGCTTATCCATGCCATTACTGTTAAAGAAAAGGTTTAACACTTTTTAATTGGAGTTTTTGAATTAAATGTACTCTTTTTGCTTTTTCTTCCTTAAGAACACCAAGAACACATTAAGAACATTAACAATTCTCAAATTTCAAATTTCTTTAATTCTTCATCAAATCACCTCAAATTTCAAGAGTAGTTTCCCTCCGAGCTAGATACCAAAACTCAATATCTTCTAAACGTGAATTCAACCTAACTCAACAAGACCCACTTGAAATTTCTTTAAAGTTTCAAAACTTCAACATTCCTTAATTGTAGATTTTTCTCCACAACTTCAAATCATTTGAAATTTTGAACATACACTAAAAAAACACTAGGGAACAAAGATCTAATGTCAAAAAAAACTACAAAAACATGAACTAAAGCAAATTTTTGAAATTTTGGGACCGATTTTCATTTTTTTGAAATAATTTTTAGTATAGGTAATTTTTTAAACTCTACAAATGATTTTAGAATTTTGGTTTTCTAAATTTTTTTTAATAATGTAGCCAAAATTTGAGATGATTTCGTGAAGAATTGAAGATGTTGAAAATTTGGGAGTTGTTTATGTTCTTCATGTGTTCTTGGTGTTCTTAAGGAAGAACAAGTCACTACAACAAATGTGATATGTAGCTACGAAATTATTAGCTAGGATATTCGTCATTAGTTGTTTACTTTAAGTGACAAAATTATATTTCGTGCTTAAATATATCAGACACATACTTTTAGTGATGAAACGTGAAAATTCGTAACAAAGTTTTGTCCCCTAAGATTTTCCACCAAAAAATGGTTTGACGCCATATATTGAGTACTATTAGCCACGAATTTAGAGTTATCACTAACATACTATTTTGTCACAAATGATGTTCCCATTTAGTGATGAACCATTTTTTTGTCTTAAATTCAGTTAAATTTTGGATACGAAATTTTTTTGTCACAAAAAATATATTGAGATATTAGTGACAAACCATTTTTGTCCTAAAATTAGTTAAATTTTGAATACAAATTTTTTTTGTCGCAAAAAATATATTGATACATTAGTGACGAATCATTTTTTATCCTAAAATTAGTTAAATTTTTGATAAAAAATTTTTTATCGGAAAAATTATATTGATACATTTGTGACAGATCATTTTTTGTCCTAAAATGAGTTAAGTTTTGGATACGAAAAACTTTATCGCAAAAAAAATAATTATACATTAGAGACAAACTATAATTTGTAGTTAATTATATTGTATACTTTAGCCACAAAAATTTGTATTCTATTGTGACATTAGTTTTTGTCACTAATAGTTCAAACAATTCGAGACAATTGTATTATTATCTCTATTTAACCTACAATTTAGTCACAATGAAATTTTGTCACAAAAAATATATATGCAAATGGCTACAACCTAAATTTCATAGTTGAATAGTGCAATTATTGTCTACGAAAAAAACCCATAGTTATAATTATAAGATCATTAATTTCAAACATATTTTAACGAAACAAAAAAAATTAGAGAAATGACTAATGAAACAACTCTAAGAGTTTAAAAGAAAAGGACGATATCAAATATATAATTTCTTGCCCGCACAAAGCATTTTCCGCTGACCAAGAATTTGTCAACTCGTGCACTCTAGCTATAGAATGCCTTATATATCGACGTCACTTGTGATCTCTGTAATATAATATAGTAGAGAGTGATTCGCTATTGCTCAATCAGTAATTGCAATTCACCACAAATGTTTATATTAATAAAAAATATAATTAAAAAAAATGCCCTTTTCAGAAATGGTAACAATAATCAATCTTGTTTTGTTTCATGTAAGCATAACTCAATTAACAATTCAATAATAAAATCGATAAATTTACTCAGGATATGACTGAATTTTCAATGATCTCTGATCAACCCCCAGATTTACAACACTCCATCAGATACATTAATGTTTTAGTGTCACAATGATCAGAAGTCGTTTGCACTGTTAATAGATTATTATCTTTTTGATAAAGTTAAATTAATTTTTCCCTATATCATAGTACTAAAATTCATAAAATGATACGAAAGTCAAGAACTGAAATACATATTACTAACTAACTTTCTATGAAGCCCCTCTAACATAACTGGAAACTACATGCAGGGACAAGACCCTATGATCATACCTTTAACACGCTACACCATAAATGATCTTTAGCGGCAATTAATTAATGACAATAGCTTAATTGCCACTAAATATATATGATAAGTAATGGCAAGTAAACTCATGATGTTCTCCATTAATTTCTCAAGATAGTATATAGTCACTCAAACTGATAGGCAAAGTCAAAAAGCTAAGCGACAATTAATAGTCACACACACTCAAGAACAAGTTAAACTTAAGATAATAGAGTAGGAATACTTTGTTCATTCCTAAAGATATTTGTTGGATCAATTTTTGTCTTGATTTTCACCAATTTATCAAAGTTGTTCTTGAAATATTTCACTCCCCAAATTCTTGCTTGTTCATAGCTTGTGTTTCCATTAATATTGTTCACTCCTAAATCAAGATCTCTATAGTTGAAATAAGCAGCTCTAGGAGATTTTGATACATACTTAGTCATGTATCGATAAAGTTTTCGACTCCAATCTAAGCTTCTTTTAGAATTTTCCATTTTCATCCAAAAAGCCGCATACTCAATCATGAATATATTTCCAGCTCTATGAGGGAAAGGTGTTTCAGATTCTGATATCTCACTTAACTTTCCTCCATAAGGACTAAACTGTAATTCAACGCCTGCATTTTTGCCCAATTTGTTGTATAGTTTCCATATACCTTCAAGACCCTTTATAGAAATTGGGTGTTGGACATAGTCTGATTTCCCTTTAAAATACAACTGCTTTTTAGTTGTGGTATTCCAATTTAGTAACACATCAGGTGATGTGCCCTTAGGGAAACCGATATAGAAGAAGATTATAGATTCAATCCAACTCATCTCAATGCAATCTTCTTTCATTAATCCAAGTTCCGGGAAGCTCTTTTTCATTTCGTGGAGGAGTTCATCTATTCCTCCAACAAACATTGTAAAGAATATGGCTTGGATACTCCTTTGTCCACGCTTGAATGGAGATGAAATATTGCTTCTCAGGAAGAGCCTGAGGAGGAGATTGTCATCAACTTTGTCTGCGATATGCTGCCATTTGTAGACTAGTTGAGTTGCATTTTGTTCCAATGTTCGTGTCACGTTGAATACAGTTACCTTTTCTGGAATATCATGTAATTTCACTTTCCATGAGGTAATGACACCAAAACTAGTCCCTCCACCTCCTCTAATAGCCCAAAAGTGATCCTCACCCATTGATTCTCGATCCAGGATTTGTCCATTAGCATCAATTAATTTTGCATCAATGATGTTATCAGCAGCAGTACCGAATTTTCGTGCCAACATACCATAGCCTCCACCACTAAAGTGTCCACCAACACCAACATTAGGGCAAACCCCAGCAGGAAAGGCCAATTTTTTACTTTTTTGGGCGATTCTATAGTAAAGTTCCCCTATGGTCGCGCCAGCTTGAACCCAAGCAGTCTTTTTTTGGGTATCAATGGATATTGATCTTAGGTTTCTAAGATCAATTATGAAAAAAGGGGTCTCTGAAGTGTATGAAAGTCCCTCATGGTCATGTCCACCACTTCGAATTCTAATTTGTAGGCCATGTATCTTGGAGCAATGTATAGCTACCTGGATTTGAGATTCTTTGGTAGGAGTGAAAATAATTGATGGTTTGACGTCGGAGGTTATCCTTTGATTATCTGAAAAAAAGGAGTTAAAAAGGGTGGAATATGATGAGTTTTCAGGAGTGTGGATGACTTGTGATGAGTTTGAGTTTGTAATTTTGTGAGAAAGGCATTGAAGAAAGTCATCAATATGAGTTTTGTTGGCCCATGAATATGATGATGAAAACCAAATTGACAGAAAAACAAAGATTGTTAACTTAGTCATAATTGTTGGACTAAATGGAAACTAACAACTTGTATTTATAGTTTTAGCTTGGGAGAAAATACACGAATATTAGTTTTATTCACATGGAAGATGCAGGGGCTTCCTCATGGCTAACGTGGATTATTTGTTTTTATTCTTATTTTTATTTTAGGGTCATAATTATTAATTATTTTTTTGTTTTCTACCCAGTTTTAGTGTTTGGTATTCACATTCTATTTGCTCCTGAAAATGACTGTGTCACTAAGTCCAAACAAATTTTATCTTTGAATTTCTTATACTATATATTATCGCACTCGTTCTATGTTGTATCATGTTAAACATGATTAAGCATGTGCATCTTTTATTTATTCTGGTAACCCGATTTTTATAACCTAGGCATCTGATTAAGTGTGGAGAGATATCAACTATCCCACCAACAATTCGTGTTGGTAATTCACAACACATTGAAAAACATATATAGTGAGACAGGAGAGGTTGTGCTGACAATCAAGAGCACATCTAGCAAGAGTAAGAAGGTGTTTTACCAACACAAGATATAACTACAAGAAACGGGAATTATAGTGGTAACAAATGTCACTACTTTCAGTGGCGACATTACAGTTGTTGCAAGTACTTCCATAACTAAATGTTATTTGTGACGACAATAATAAATCGCCACTAAAAAAGGTGGTGACTATTGTTAGTGACGACTTCAATCGGCACAAAACATTCTACCTTTAGTAGCAACTCCCGTCGCTGCAATAGCTGCCTTGGATTTCATGGCGATATTACTATTTTTCAACAAAAAAGAAACTAATGCTATTTGATTTTGAAAATTTTACTTAAATAATATCTTTTATTTGATTAATTACCCTTTTAATGCTACCTTTTTATTTATTATCATTGATGACGTAAATTTAACTTTAATAACCATTTGATATTTGATACCATCGGAGTATATATATTCTCCGGTTGTGTTAAGGAAGTATACTCTGGTGGTATCAAGGAAGAAAACTCACTTCAGTGAAAACATTACTAAGTTATTCCTTGACACCATCAGAGTATAGTATAGTATATATATACTCTCATGATATCAAAGAGTAATTCAATGAAAATACTACTCAACTACTCCTTGAACCCATTAGGTTATATATATACCCTGGTAGTATATCAAGTATGTATATACCCTAATGGTATCAATTTTAACTAAATTTATACTTGATACTACCAGAGTATATATAACTAAATTACTTCTTGATACTATTAAAGTATTTATATACTCTAGTGGTATCAAAGAGTGATTCAGAGAAAAAACTACTAATTTACTATTGATACCATTAGGATATATATATATATACTCTGATTGTATCAAGTATATATATATAAAAAAAAAAAACCACTACTAATTTACTCCTTGATACCAATGGTATCAAATATTCAATTCAAAATGTATTATAATTATTTTTTATTTTTTCCTCTTATTAAATGATATTAAAAAGATATATACCTGAATTTCAGTATTCAAAAAATTATTCAAATTAGTTTATGTGTTATTATATAAACTATAGTTATAATATAATTTGAATTCAATATTATACATTGTTATAAATTTTATTGTTGTTATTCCAACAAATATAATACATTTTAACAACGTAAAATTAATTTAAATTATACCGTAATATTTGAACTTCACGCATAATACTTATAATACATATGTATTAAAAATGTTTTAGTTATATATTTAACACACGAAATTTAAACATGCCTATATATGTATAAGCATTTAAAATGTATTAAATTTAAATTTATAAAATGATTCGGATTATATTAAATTCATGAATATATTAGTCCAAATAAATATAATAGATTAATATAACTTGTTTAATTATTTAAGTCCAATAAATATGGATTTAATTAAAGCCTAAATTAATTGATTTGGGCTACAATGGATTAACCCAGTTAGTTAAGTCCAATTTAATCTCATCCTAGAGGCCCAGTTTGGTATCATGTGACAAATAACGTGGAATGCCAAGTCAAACAAGAAGCCAATAAGATCATAACATGTGTCAAAAATGATAAGCCCGCTCCATGAGTTTTTAGGAGTGTGGATGAAGTTTACTATAAAATCGCGGAAAAAAGTAAAAGAATTGGCCTTTGTTCCTGGGATTCGCCCAACTGTTGGTGTTAGTGGACACTTTAGTGGTGGAGGCTATGGCATGATGTCACGAAAATTTGGTACTTCTACTGATAACATCATTGATGCTAAGCTAATTGATACTAATGGGTGAATCAATGATTGAGAATCAATGTGCCATGAACGTTGGAATAAAATGCACTCAACTTATTTACAAATGGCAACATATCGCAGACAAAGTTGATGACAATCTCCTCCTCAGGATCTTCTTGAGAAATAGTAAATTTCCATTCGGGGGTGGGCAAAGGACTATACCTTTTTCACTACAGTGTTCGTTGGGGGATCCCGGAACTATTATTGATTAAAGAAGATTGCATAGAGATGAGTTGGATTAGATCGATACTTTTCTTTGTCGGTTTCCCTAGGGGCACATCACTTGATGTGTTGCTAAATTGGAATACCACAACTAAAAAGCAGTTGTATTTTAAAGGGAAATCAGACTATGTCCAACAACCAATTTCTATAAATGGTCTTGAAGGTATATGGAAACTATTCAACCAATCAGTTGGCGAAAACACGGGTGCTAAATTACAGTTTAATCCTTATGGAGGAAAGTTGAGTGACATATCAGAATCTGATCTTTCCCTCATAGAGATGAAAATATATTCATGATCGAGTATGTGGTGTATTGGGGAAACATTGAAAATTCTCAAAGAAACGTAGCTTGGAGTCGAAAATTTTAGCGTATACATGGTTAAGTATATATGTATCAAAATCTCCTAGAGCTGCTGATTTCAATTATAGAGATCTTGATTTAGAAGTGAACAATATTAATGGAAGCACAAGCTATGCACAAGCAAGAATTTGGGGAGAGAGATATTTCAAGAAAAACTTTGATAGATTGGTGCAAGTTAAGACTAAAATTGATCCAACAAGTTTCTTTAGAAATGAACAAAGCATTCCTCCTCTATTATCTCAAGTTTACAGCTTGTTTGAATGAATATGAAAGAAATGAGTTCTATTTAAAAATTAAGTTCGTTAATTACTTTTGATATCTATTAATTTTTATGATACGACCCTTATGACATGATATGTTTTTCATGGATTCAAGCTAAGATGCACGAAATGCAAAACTTATGAATATGAGCCACCAGACTTAACTTATGAACATGCTATATAATTCAAAGGAGTTAAATGATTAATCGAGAAGGCATAAGTCTAAGAGATGAATGTCTGAGACTACTTTTGTCGACGTTGATTAAAGATCATATCTTTGGTCCGGGCGATTCCTTTATGTAGCCTTGATAAGGGTTGATTATAGATTCACATGATATGTATGTATGTCTCACACTCGAAGTCTGAGATGCTTTAACTTATTAAGTTGAGATCAGACTCCATGTGCTCATGTGATGGAATGCGTCGGTTATATTAATTAACTCTCCTAACAAACTATTTGCGATGAAAGGCTTAAGAACAAGACAACTTATTGACTTTTGTTTATTTATTTCCCTCCATGCCATAATTATGATTCTATTGGTTGTTTTGTTTCTCTTTTGATCTATGTCATGTATCATTCTGACAATTTACATGCAATAGAATTTCATATTTACTTGCGTTCTTTTTGTTGAGGGCGCTACATCTTTAAATGATGTAGATTAGGTATGCGAACACACGATCAAACAACATGCTAGGCTCACTTCATGTTTTATTGGTGCCTAGGGATTAGTGCTTACTTGTGATACATTAATATATCCCGTTAAAGGTATGCTAGGGTCTTGTCCCTGCATGTAGTTTCCATTTATGTTAGAGGGTTTCATAGACAGTTAGTAATATGTTGTCATGATATATATTTCAGTTTTTGACTTTCGTATCATTTTATGAATTTTAGTACTATGATATATGGAAAGTACCCCTTTACGAAACTCATTTTTTACAAATGCTCTTAAATCATATTTTCCGCTCATGTCTAGATGTATGCTCTCGATGTTTCATGTTATTTATGGATATGCTCGGGTCAATTATCGAATCAGGTGTCGATCCCGTCGAGAATGTAGGCTTGGGGCGTGATAGATTTTGTAAGAGGAAAGTAGTGATTTTATCGATACAAAATTAAATTTAATGACTTTGTTTAATAATTTTACATACTTAAGTAACCTTTTGAGATATTCAGTCATCACAATTACAAAAATTTAGACATTTTGAGTTCAACGTATTACTCATGCAGTGTCTTGGACCACAATTACAAGTCTTCAATATTATTATACCTTCTCATTTTATACCTGAGGAGATATATGTAAATATATGTAGAAATTTTTGGGATATATACATATAGGAAGTTTGACACAAATTTTCATAAATTTTGAAAAATTACAATTTCTTATTAAGGTATAGTTTGACATTTAAAAAATCAAGTCGGACAAACGTGTACGATATTGACTAGAATATTTGTTTAATCTTTATCTTCCAATAATGCAGAGGAAATGTTAAGTTTTCTACAAAAAATTCTTTATTAATTAAGAGAGACATAATACATTGATAATATCCATTATAGTAGATAATCTTATCTATTCGACTATACAATTATATCAAAGTAGGCTATTATAATCAAATCTAGAAGATATGTAAAATTCAAAATAGGAGAATTATTTTTCGTCTAATTAGTTTTATCGATCGTTATCAATGATATATAAATAATTATACGCATGTTATGACCATAAGATGAAAATAAAAACAAATAATCCACGTTAGGCATGAGGAATATCTTCTATATGAATAAACTATAAGTAGAAGTTATTAGTATCCATTTTCTCCATTATCAAACTTTGCAACAACAAATAATCAATTATGACTAGTTTCAACAAGTTAACAATCCTTCTCTTTCTCTCAATTTGCCTTTCATCATCATATTCATGGGCCAACAAAACACATGAGGACTTTATTGAATGTCTTTCTCACAAAATTATGAACTCAAACTCCTCACAAGTCATCCACACTTCTAAAAACTCATCATATTCCACCATTTTGAACTCCTTACCAGATAGCCTAAGGATAACCTCCGACTTCAAACCATCAATTATTTTCACTCCTACCAACGAATCTCAAATCCAGGTAGCTATACATTGCTCCAAGATACATGACCTACAAATCAGAATTCGAAGTGGTGGACATGACTATGAGGGTCTTTCATACATTTCGGAGACCCCTTTTTTCATAATTGATCTTAGGAACCTAAGATCAATATCCATTGATACCTAAAAAAAGACTGCTTGGATTCAAGATGGGGCGACCCTAGGGGAAGTTTTCTATAGAATCGCGGAAAAAAGTAAAAAATTGGCCGTAGTTGCTGGGGTTTGCCCAACAGTTGGTGTTAGTGGACACTTTAGTGGTGGAGGCTATGGCTGATGTCACGAAAGTTCGGTATTGCTGCTGATAACATCATTGATGCAAAATTGATCGATGCTAATGGACGAATCAAGGATCAAGAATCAATGGGTGAGGATCATTTTTGGGCTATTAGAAGAGGTGGAGGGACTAGTTTTGGTCTCATTATCTCATGGAAGGTGAAATTAGTCGATGTTCCTAAAAAGGTGACCGTATTCAACGTGACACGAACGTTGGAACAAAATGTAACTCAACTAGTCTACAAATGGCAACATATCGCGGACAAAGTTGATGACAATCTCCTCCTTAGGATCTTCCTGAGGAGCAATATTGAATCTCCATTCAGGCGTGGACAAAGGACTGTCCACGCCTTGTTCACTACAATGTTTGTTGGAGGAGTAGATGAACTCCTCCGCGAAATGCAAAAGAGCTTCCCAGAACTAGGGTTAGTGAAAGAAGATTGCATTGAGATGAGTTGGATCGAATCTATACTCTTCTTTGTCGGTTTCCCTAGGGGAACATCACTTGATGTGTTACTAGATTGGAATACCACAACTAATCAAGAGTACTATTTCAAAGGGAAATCAGACTATGTCCAACACCCAATTTCTATAAATGGTCTTGAAGGTATATGGAAACTATACAACCAATTAGGCGAAAATTCGGGCGTTGAATTAAAGTTTAGTCCTTACGGAGGAAAGTTGAGTGACATCTCAGAATCTGAAACTCCTTTCCCTCATAGAGCTGGAATATATTCATGATCGAGTATGCAGTATTTTAGGTGAAAATAGAAAATTCTAAGAGAAACATAGCTTGGAGTCAAAAACTTTACGGATACATGGCTAAGTATGTGTCAAATCTCCAAGAGCAGCTTATTTCAACTTTAGAGATCTTGATTTAGGAATGAACAACATTAATAGAAATACAAGCTATGAACAAGCAAGAATTTGGGGTGTGAAATATTTTGTCACTCCCCGAGCCTACACCCTGGACGTGGCCGGCACTCGAGAAACCATTGTTGGCCCCAAGCGAACCCTTGGCCTGGCTTACATACTCAGCGAAAGACTTAAACACAAGAGATATAGCTCATGCAATAACTTAAAAGATAATAACTTAGCCAAAAATGGAAATTTAAGTCTTAAACGTGTATAATTGAAATGAATAAGACTGAAGAACTAATACTATCTGTTTATGAAGCCTCTAAAACAAAGAGGGATGTCGGGACAGGACCCCCGATCATCCTAACAACTGAAAACTAGAAAGCAAATGATAAAAGAGTCCTCCGGAATGCAAGGAGGCTCACCCACTGACTCGGAGTGCCGAACCTGATCAACGAGGCGCTAGATGCTGATCTTGGTTACCTGTGTCTGCATCATAAGACGATGCAGGCCAACTGGCATCAGTACATTGAATGTACTAGTATGTGAGTTGGAATGCTAACAAACATAGGCTCGAAAGAGATTATGAAAGAAACACTTACCTTGGCTCTTCTCAACTCATGAATACTTAACTGAACGCATTTCATTATAAAGCAGTTTAAAACAAATGCAATATAAAGAAAAGGAAAACTGTTTAAAACATGACGTCAAAATCATAATCATAATATCATAAAAACATACCATGCTCCGTTTCAAAGTCTACTTGTGCAATGCATGAATGAAGTCCCATACCCCCATTCATACTAAGCAGAACCCCTTGAGGAACCATACAGTTACTATTGTGGGAGTTTCTCTAACCGACAACCACCACTATGAGCCTAAGTGGTGATACAACGTTTTTACCATCATGCTGCCAGACTGTCCTATACTTTGTCGTCATATAGAACTACTTAACTTAGTGGATCCACTAGCTTAACTTATGTGATCATCTAAAAAGTATGACCCATTAATACCCATGATGGCTACGTGGTTTATGGAGACTTGAGTTAATATGAACTTGTATCCCCATATCGGTTCTCAATACTACTCCCAAAATATACTTAGCTCATATGTTTTTAAAACAACTTCTTTCTTTGGTTTGAGATGATTACTCAAAACTTAGCTTAAAAGCTTCTTGGAATCGATGTTCCCTTTTCTTGCTCAAATGTGAAAACATTTATAAACTCTTAGGGAATACTTAGTTCCCTTATAGCTTTCTTTGAGAAATGAACTCAACTCTTTTAGTCTTGGCTTAACTTGAAAACTTTTAGTCTTAAAACAAAGTTACAACATTTGTAAAAGACCCTTGAAAACTTTGATGAACTTCACTTGACTCGACTCTTAACTTTACTTGAATTTACTCTTAACTTGAATTTGAATTATGGATTCAAGGATTATGATTTGTGATAGGAAAGGTCTCTTGATGTTTAGGAATGATTTGGAATAGCTAAACTTGAGAAAAGTTACGAAATTATCGTCTTGGAGCAAGTCCGCGACGCGGAGATTCTCCTAAATAATTACTCGCGAAATTAAATTTTGACGCAGAGGAGTCCACGTCCTCTCCGCGACGCGGAGAAGATTTTTGTTCACTGGGGGAACAAGTCCGCGATGCGGACTTGTTTCATGATCCTTACTCGACTTTTTCCTTCTTTGTTTTTCAGCCTCAAACCACCTAAATTCGATTATCTTCCTCAAATTCGTTTTAAATCCCGATGCCCAACATGTATACTCAAGAAACTAACTCAAAGCAACCCTAAACTCAATGTAAGGATCTCATAAACTTCTCAATTCATCCTAATTCAAGAATATTTGTCAAGAACATCAATTTTCCAACTCAAAAGCGTAAACTGAACTAACTCAGTTTTTGACCCCACTTAATTTACTAAAACAAATTTAATTAATCGGGTAAGGAAAAGACCAAACTACCCTTCAAAAATCCGGATTGGACTTTCCTTATTCCAACAGCCCAACTTCCAAAGGGCATAACTCACTCATCCGAACTTGGAATTGCCCAAACTTGGCGGCGTTGGAAAGATTATTCCAAGGGATTTTCAACCATATCTGGAAATATACCTAACTCATCTTGAGCTAGAAGTTATGGCCGTGTGAAAATGACCAAAACTCACTCTTCCTAACTTAGACAAATTTTCCAGATTTTAAATTTTTTCCAAAAATAACTATTTCCAATTATAAGTTTCTTCCTAGTTATTTCGAATTGCGATATGTTACATATTTCAAGAACAAATTTGATAGATTGGTGAAAGTGAAGACTAAAATTGATCCAACAAATTTCTTTAGAAATGAACAAAGTATTCCCCCTCTATTATCTTAAGCTTAGTGGTAATTAATTTATGCACTATACAAATCAAAGCCATCTCCGGTACTTGTCTAAAAATAAGGCTTTTTAGATACTTCTTTTACGTGTATATGTACTACTATAGTACTGAAAAATAAATGTAGCCACGATGCGTTCCAAAGATTATGTAAGAATATTGTGTACGAATGAAACAATTTTTTTATTGTTTCTAAAAATGCTCTTTTAACAATAGAAAAATATGACCATTGATAAATCATTTAATCAAACAAGTGGCTTCATATATGATACAAATCATGTAGAGTGATTTTATAAGAGAAGAGTCATATGTTTAAATGATTTTATTGATACACACTAAATTTAGTGACTTTGCTAAATAATTTGGGTTACTTATATAATGTACAAGTAACAAAAATTATTCTATAATGATTGTATATATGTAATATATCAACATGTATATAGTGTATCGCTATTGAATAAATAATGTATAATCGTGTATAGATGATGTAAAATTATGTATTAGAGATGTATATACATTTATATACATCGTTGATACAACAAAGTATACATTGCATTTTTTTTATATATATATAATCCCAACCAACTCAAATCTCCTCTAGATAGTCTCAAAATTTAGATATAAACTCCTCTCATATTTGCGGCACATCAAATTTTAAAATTAATGTCTGAGTACGGAAGAATAAGGGGAATGAAGAAGGAAAGCAACGAAAAAAGAAAGAAGAAGAAGAAGATATTTGTAGCTTGCTTCTGTCCTTGGTCAATTTTGGACTGAACCTATTCTGGCTATCGTATCTTTTTTGAACCGAATACCTTCCTCTGTAATTTCAGTTCTCTCTCTTTTTGAGAGAAGATTTTCTAGAATGGAAGCTTCTCCTTTACTTTTTTTAGAGCGTATCGCTATTTTAAAATAAAAAAAAGGTTTATGGATGAAATAATCGTTGGTGTTAAAGCGAGAACTGCGAGGAGCCAACCCTAGTACGAGAGGACTGGATTGGGCTAACCTATGGTCTACCGATTGTTATGCCAATAGCAGAAGTGGTAACAACAATTACCACAATTAGTGTCTTGAGTATGGAAGAAGAAAAGTGAAGTAGAAGGAAGAAGAAGAAGTTAGGTAATCTTGATCCAATAGACATTTTGTTTAATTTTCCGAAATAATTTCATATACTTAATAAGCTTTCGAGATATTTACTCATCACAATTACTTCAAAGTATGAGATAGGCTTTTGTAATTTGCGCAGTTTCTTGGATCACAATTACAAGTCTTCAATATTACTATATGTTCTCATTTTATATCCAAGTGGCATAGCTATATTGTCCTAACAATGGTTACTCAAACACCTTTTGCCAAAAAATTAAATTGTGCATATAGAAAATAATACTTATTTATAAATCAAAATCAACTTTTTAGAAATATATGCTAAAGTTTTAAATATCCTTGGTAAAATTTCTAATTTCACCATCATTTTATTTCCACAGAGATAAGTATAATATATATAGAAATTTATTATAATATTTTTCCGTCTAGTAGCGTCTAAGAAAATTATTAGCATCTTTATCCATATTTATCATCTAAAGTTCAAAGTGGATTTGGTCAATGATAATTTGGGACAATATACATATAGGAAGTTTGACACAAAACCCCATCAATCTTAATATAATATAAAGGAGAAACATAGACAAGGTGATGTGGCACCTCTCTATGATCTCCATATGTATTTATCTTTTTTCTCATTTTTTTGGCCTTTCTTTTTATTTAAATTAATTATTTTATTGTAAAAGTCAATTATTTAATTTATTACAATAAATATTATATTAATGGAAAAACATTTACAACAAAGACTCTTCACATGCCAACTTACAAGGAGTAATTATTCATAATTCATACCTCTCTAATTTCTATTATTAATAATAAAAAAAAAATTGTCCTTCTTCTAATTATAATTACGAAAAAATATATATTTTTTAATATTTTATCTTTATTATTTAATTTATATAAAAGGTTGTATTAATTAATTAATTACAAAAATCTATATATGTAATAAAGGTCTCTATAAACAAGGTGATGTGCCACCTCTCAATGGCCTAGAAAGTTATTTATCTTTTTTCTTCCTTTTTTGAGTTTTTCCATTCATTTTTTTCATTAATCAATTCATTAAAAAAATAAAAAAATCAATCATATTCATTACATATAATTATATCACATGAAAGTTACAAAAAAACCTCTACCTATTTGAATTCTCTAATTAAATAATATGTCTCCTCAACTTCCTTCTACTTAATTCTCATCTATAAATAACAATCATCTATGGTGTTGTTGCATGTCCATTTCTATTTTCTCCAACTTCATATTGTTAATTTTTTTTTTTTTTGTTTTTCAGCTTTTATGAAGATTATAGATATATTTTTTAGAATTTCTTCTTGTGTTACAATTGCCAAGCAAAAGTTTATCAAGA
>JAJOOR010009084.1:0-36608 GCA_036250505.1 Solanum acaule
TAATTCATGATAATCTGTTGAAATTCTAGAAACCCTAGGTCTGTTCATAATCATGGAATCAAGAATCTGACTGAATTCTAGGGACCTAATGGGCGAAAGGAACCCATTAGTGAAATCCCACATACCTGGTGACGAATTCCACGGAGAAATCTTTCGATTTCGAGGCTGGAACTGATGGAACCTTGCTACATTCTTAAACTAGGGTTCTTGACTTCTCTTCTCCTTTTAGTGTTCTAATTTTTCTAAGTTTGATTAATGATTTGACTTAGGTAAGTTCTAGTTATGTTTCTAGGCTTAAACTGACTAAAACCTCATGATTTAGGGTCTAAACGATGTATCTTAGGGGTTAAACGAAATAGGAAAAGACCAAAAGACCCCTGACTTAACTGCTGTTGGAGTGATCGACGAACTGGACCTACGGGCCGTAGGTCAATCTACGGTCCGTAGATTGAGGTCGTCGGTCAAGTCTGCCCGACAGGGCTTCACTAAAACGAGCATAACTTTTTACTCGGAGGTCGGATTTTAGTAAACTTGGTGGCGTTGGAAAGAAGATTCAATTATTTATTATGTAATTGGTCATGGGGCACCTAATACATTTTGTGCTAATAGATATGACCATTTGAAGTTGACCCAATCAATAATTTTCATCTAACTGGCTGCTACCCTCACCTACGGTCAGACCTACGGATCGTAGATCGAACAACAATCCGTGCTGGTCGACCGTAGTACAGGTCAGAGGCTGAGTAAAGGAGTCTTGATCCACGAACACAGACCACGGACCGTGGTCTGATCTACGGACCGTGGGTCTGTCCGTGGGTCGAGACTTAGCCAATTTTCTGAGCTGGGGTTTGAGAGGGGTTGCAGTGGTGAACCACGGACCACCAACACAGTCCATGGTCTAACCTACGGTCCGTGGATGGCAACCGTGGGTTGCACCTACAACTTCTCAAAATCTGCATTTTTGGTTTGTTTCGGATACGGGGTGTTACAGACAAAGAGTGTCTTCTATGCTAAGAAGTATGTTTTATAAGGTGATATAGTCGCCCAATGATCATAAGTTAAGTTTTCAAGTCAAGCAAGTGTGGAAATAAAAAGTCGGCAAAAGTTAGAGTAAGTTTCATTGATTTATTTTTTTAAATTTGGGTTAAATGTCTCGGAGATTTTCATCCAATCTATAAAGCTTTAGAAGAACCCCAATATACTAAATCAAAGGTCTTCGAGTCTACTTTCCAATGCACTAAACCATTTGTCCATACGACTTCAGAATTGAGAGATATTCAGATTTTAGTGAACTGCACAAGCAGGCACGTGAAGGTGGCCATTAGCTCGTATGTCGGTTTAGCTTTATAAGATTTGATTTCTCCTTCGTTTTATCTCAGCTTTTTCAACCAAAATAAGAATGAAACTGTCCTAAATCCTCTCTAAAGGTTACCCTATCATTCAAGCAAAGATCTACAAGATTTCAACGTGGTTTCACCCTTGAAACGTTCATAGAAATTATGTTACTTCTTTCCTTCTCGTTGGTTGTGATTTGAAGGATTCTTCATGGTGAAGGAGTCTCATTTTTTAGGTAGTATTGCTGCTGTTTGGAGGTAATAATTCTCACCCTTCATTTTATTGAGTGATTCAAATTTATAGCTACGCTTTATAAGCAAGAACATGAATAGATGGCTGGAAAAACCATATTTGGATAGCTACGTGATGTTGGGCTGTTTTGAAGTATTTTCAGATGTTGTTGTTGCTGGAATTTTTGGAAATGCTTTGTATGTGTGTGTTTCTTGTTGATATGAGTTTAGAAGAGAAGAAGAAGTATAGATGGGTATTTAATTGTAAGACAAATTAGTGTAACATTGATTCTATTATTGCATTGGAATTTTCTAATTGTTTCTTCTTGGTTCAAAATCTTGTGTTTAAGGAGATGTTTGTTATTAACAAGACATGATAAAATACTATGAGCTCCAGCAAGTTTAAGTTAAGTATTTTCCCTTTGAACCTCTTATTGCTTATAAAGAGAAAGTCATAATTCCAAATGTAATTATTGGACGAACTCACAGGTGATCGGAAGCGGTGAGTTCGAGTTATTATGATTATATTTAACAATTATAGGACTGTATTACATATATTTTTCTAGTTTTAATGGTTTGAAGACTCGGGGTTCGGATTTGGTTGTGGTTAGTTTAGCATTTGAAAAGATGGGTGTGGTGATATGCCGAGTTTATATTGTTGTACAGGCATACTTTATTAGGTTGTTGTTGACTATTGCGTAGGCCTCGACTTGTTAATAGCTGCTGCAAAAATGTATGTGATGTCATTAACTTGGGATTGTTGTTTGGTGAAGAAAATGTAATGAAGCATACATTTAAAAAGGGTCCGGCGAGCTAATCACTCTACTACTAATCTCTAAATTGATACTTTGACCCTGGCGAGTTAATATTCTATCTGTAATGGTTGTGTGACATAATTTCATGTAGATTACATACTCTAAGGAAGGGGTACAGTCCAGATTAATACCACAAGTCCCAGAATTAAGGTATGTTAAGCCTAAGCATTACTTCCTTTAAGCATGAATTTTAGAATCTTTAATCGTCAAAGGTTATTTTACTATTCTATTGTTAGAAAGACCTTCTGTGAAAGGCATTGGGATTGCAGTTGACGTATTTTTGTGACTCCATTATGTTGATATTCCACTCATTTGATTATATAAGTTACTCAGCGTCTATTTGTCATTTTGTCGATTCCCTTGACTGTAGGTTCGTGTGTATATATTATTATTCTTCTTTAGGTGTTGTAACTTAGAAATATTAGGGAGGAACATTAAGAGTTTGAAATCAATCCTCCTTCCTCGCTACTTTTTTCTTTTTTGAAAAACTTAAAAATATTATGTCTATTTCCGAAACTCTTAAATGTAACTCGTATGTTTAAACTACTAAGGGAAATGTTTTTTTTGGAAATACTTTATTTTACAAATTACTAAGGAAACATATATAAAAACTAGGTGAAGCACCTTAAGATCTTTATGAACTTCCTCAGGTTTAAGTTACCTTTCTTAATTTGATTTAAGTGTTCTAGTTTAATCTACAAGCTTATGGTTACACAAGATATTTACATGTGATACGGAAGTGATTACAAGATTATGAGGAAAAAAGTACCAACAAGCCAAGATTGGCAACATGATTCAGGTAACACAAATGCATTATGAATCCATGACATTACATGGTATTCATTCTACTTCCGATCTATAATAAGAAGGTATGGGACCTATTGCCTATAATTATAAGTATGAGACACAAGTGGACACAAGTTGGCAAATATATATGATGTCGATTCTCTACCCGAAGGCACCACCATTGCGACCACTTGGTTGGGTATGACATGCATTTGCATCTATATATATGTATTCACGATATATGATTATGCGGGCATACCATGCATATTTAATTTATATAAGGTAGGATGTCAGCCATAGAGGCTATCTGAGTTTCTGTTTCAGGTGGTATCTTTATTACCTTTTTTATAGCAGCTATTTATGATTCTATTTTCCTCCTTACATACCAGTACATTTTTATCCGTACTATGTCCCATTGCCTGAGGATGCTGGATTTTTGTTTCATGTGTACAGGTCCAGGTAATGATTCTAATTGACCCCTCCACTAGGATTCGGGGTTCAGCTGTGATAACATGGGAAGCATGGATGACACTAACATGAGTGGCATGTACCCCTCAAGACCATTCACACGGAGTCAAGCAAAGGATCTCCAAGGCCTACAAGCAATGTTCATGAAAAGGGAAGCATTAGAGGAGCTTGAAGGTCACCAAATAAGGACATACAATGTGTGTAAGGTACATCAAAATGAGAAGGAAGAAGGAAAGAGGCCATGTGTGCAAATGGTCATTTCATGAATTCAAGAATTCACAAAAGAAGGCAACCAAACAAGGCCCTTATCTCATTAAGGGTAAAATTGTTAAAGAAGTGTCTTGTTTATTTTATTAGTATAAATAGTAGTCTCTTTTATTTTGGAAGACCTAGATTATATTGAATATTGACTCTCAAATTTTAGTATCTTCTTAGTGAGTAATTAGTGAGTAATTAGGGTGAACTTTTGAGATTGCTAGTTAACTTCTTGGGTTTGATTAATCAAAGTGTTACCCCTTTGTGATTCTTGGTTTCATTTGATTATTCTTCCTTGGGTTGAATTTAGGTTGTTGAAGTCAATTGGGAGGTGGGGGTTTTAGTCCCTTGTTGCCCATAATTTCAATGGCTTGAGTATTAACCCACATATCATTTATTTCTTTATTCCTTTGTTTGTTTGATCTTTATCAAGCTGTGAGTTGGTACGCTCCACCTTTTCCTGGAGCTTTCATAGGATGTTTACTTTTGTTGTACAATTTGGGTATAGTAGGGGCCTTGTCTCGACCAATGCTTATGACACTCATAGAGGCTATTGTGGACACAATATTGTGGATTTCTTTCTGTAGCTTCCAGTTTCTAGCCACTTAGGCTTGGCATGTATAGATATGTATGTATGTATGTGTGTATTTCCTCAATTTCAGCCTCGTCGGCCAGCTAGTACTTTATCATTTTTGGCTTGTCTACCTTTGTCTATATGAGTTGTTATCCAGGTTATGACCTTAATGATTCATTATTAATATTTTAGATGTTATGTTGCCCGACCTTCTAGGCACTCAGTTGAATCAGTTGGTATGTTTCAGTGCCTAACTTGATTGCATAAGGTGTCGAATGCCAGTAACGTCTTCCCTAGTTCGGGGCGTGACAATATTCAACCGATTGTGGCCGAAACAATGTAAACAAAATTAACCAATAAAAATCCTAATATTTTGATAAATAAGGATAATTATAAACAAATTGCATTAAAATTGTAAAACATGTATTTTGAACTATTTAATGAATAAAATACTTAAAAGCAATAACTTTAAAAATATCTGGCCAAAATTTGGTGTCAACAACTTGCCCCTTTGTTTGATTAGGATCGATGAAAGAGATCTTGGTCAAACAAAGTTGACGAACCCAAATTTAGTTTGATAAACTTTAAGCAAAATGATATGAGACGTTAGTAGAGCTTTTGAACAACACTCTACATCCGTCAACAGGGATGAAAATAATAAACAAAAGGCAATGATTGATCGTAAATTGAAAACATTCACATACCTTTGGTGTTACTTCCAAAATTGCACAATGATGGTAGTGTACCTCCTTGAAAGGAAGACAATGTAGATAACATGTCACTTTGAACGAAGTGACGGCTTAACTTGTCTCTTGAAAGGATGACGACCCAACTTGAACTTAACGTGTCACTTTAAATAGAGGTGACAACCCAACGTGTCTCTTAGGAAGACGACACAACTTGAACTTAACATGTCACTTTGAATGAGGTGATAACCCAACGTGTCTCTTTACAGGCTGACAACCCAACCTTTGACTTAACGTGTCACATAAAAGGAGGTGACAACTCAACGTGTCTCTTTAAAGGCGGATGACCAAACTTGAATATAACATGTCACTTTGAATGAGGTGACAACCCAACGTGTCTCTTAAAGGTCGATGACCCAATCTTTGAACTTAACGTACCACTTTGGGGGAGGTGACAACCCAATATGTCTCTTTAAAGGTGGACGACCCAACTTGAATTAACGTGCCATTTAGAGGGAGGTGACAACCCAATGTGTCTCTTCAAAGGTTCCACACCCCAAGACCCATTGAGACAGACAAGCACCTGATGCTCTAAAGGCTCGAGAGAACAAACTTATAACTCTTGCTTATCATACAAGCAACAATGAAGTTATAATTCTTTGATGAGTTTAAGTAAATTATCTTGATAAAATACCAACATAGATAGGCCCAAAATAGATATACTTTCTTGGTCGTTGAGGCCTTAATTACTAAAAAATAAGACATAATTACGCTTCATTTTAACATTAGTCTACAAAGCCTCTAAAAGATAGACACTTAGCTAAGGTTGAGACAGGACCCCATCATTCCCTTAACTGTAATAAAATATCAAATATACGACGAGCCCTAAATAAACATGGAGCTCACTAAAGGCAGTTGAATATCTTGTGCTTATCTTGGACATATTCTATTATCTTGAGTACATGTATATGCAGCATGAAACACAGTTTCCCCATAAGGGACGTCAGTACAAAAGAATGTACTGAATATGTAAAGCATAAAGTATCCATTGGTAAAACAAGAGCTTAAGTGAAATTATGTATCAATTTATAAATGTATAAATAAGGATGAAAAACCACCTTTGCTTACTCTTTTGGGGTATTGAGTACATTACATTCTTTGCTTTGCTTTAATTCACTCTTCTTTCCTTTATAAACTTTGTAGAATTTGATACGATGACCAGGTGATCAGTGGTAGAATAGGATAACCCATGCTAGGCATTTTAACCCCTAGGATGTTGTCCTCATACATATACAAATTAGGATTGGTCCATGCTAGGTATTATTACCCCTGAGGTGCCACCTATATATGTCAATTGGGATTGTCCCATGCTAGGTATTTTAACCCCTAAGCTACCACTCATAAATATACAACTTTGCTTTCAGGATCGACCCATGCTAGGCTTTCAGCCTAGAGGCTGCCACCCATAATAATACAGATGTGCTTTATGTCTTTTCTTTAATTTTTGAGATTGTTCATATTCTTTTTAGCTTTGGGACTATAGACCAGTGATGTAAACATGTGAATAAAAGACTTGAGGCAGCAATAATGACATAAGAAACAAATGTAACCTCACTATTGTAATACTTGGTAATTTATATGACACAATGAATCTTATTGGGCTAAATCATATTCGTAAATGGGCCATGAAGACACACAACAAGTGAGAACATGAAGACATGAAGAAAATGAGTCATTAAGTGGTATAACAAGTGAGCAAGTGATTCTACTAGCACATGGTTCATTCAAAACATATTTTGACATCTCAAATGGACGCATACATGCATTTCAAATAGAGACTATTACTCCTCAAATGGAGAGGGAGGAGTGCATATGATGATACAATAGCTACACACTTAATTAGTAGACGATATCAAATATAAGGGTGCATAAATATGTGAACTAATGAAGCATAGGAGATATCACAAATAAGGATTGCACATTCCACGTAAGGACATATAAAATGAATAATAGACATATGTGTATCTGTTATACAAATACTTGTAACATGTATAATGTAGGATCTTATTGACTCAATGATCCTCATTTGACTTGGTTGATAATTCATAAAAATTTCTGTTTAGAGTACATTTGTCATAAAAATACTTGAAAGTATAAACACACAAAGAATGAGCATGCATCGAAGTAGCTTGACACATTTTTGAAACCATGGACAGTATGAAGAAGATTAGTATTATTGGAGATTGTACACCCTCACATTGTATCTTTTACCATGAGGATCACTTAGAGATCTCACTTGGTTGGTACATGAAATATAGGACTGCATGCCATAAAATATGAAATCAAATAGACTTACATACCTTGTCCCTTGATCAATACTATGTGGTACCATGAACCAGCCTTTGTTTTGAGGCGTTAATCTACATTAATGGCAAGTAAGGCTAATATTACTAGCTAATAAACAAGGTGGAATCACTTTGACTTACCAAAACTATAGTCGGGCAGCAAGATCAAAACCCCTCTACTAATGGGTGTTCTTTTCACACATTATTTTATCATCATGTTTACACAATTTATAACCTTCCCATGAGGTCATCCAACACTATCTAGAATTTAAACATCCAAAAAAAAATACACACATAACGGGCAGCACGCCCGCACAACCCATAACAAATGGTGTATCTTCATTTCTTCCCTAAAACATTTCACATGACTTTCTCTTAAGGCTAGCCAATATTACAAATAATAATTTGCAAAATATATAGATTACATCACAATCGGGTCAATAAGTCAAGTAATGGACCACTACGACGTTATGTCGAACACCTAGCAGGCATAAAACTCTACAACTTTTCATAAATAGTGTTTCAACACCCAACGAATTCATACTTACAAACAACACTCTCGCTACCGTATATGGGAGTAAAACCATGCCCTTTACCACTAATAAACCCAACCATCCACCCAGTACTTCTCTAAACTTCACCACATATATACAACCCTAAACCTTTCTAAAATAATCAATAAAACTCTGACTCACTGCTTTCAATCATTTTTTTCATGAATTTGTAGTAAAACAACGTAGAGAAATCTCACCCAATCTGCTATATATAGTGAGACAAAATGGGGCAGTAACCTTACCTCAAATTCTGAAAAATTGTTTTCTTAACTTGTACTAATTCAAGAGTTTTAATTACCCTTCACACTTAGCTGGAAGTTAGGAGGGTTTCTTCAATAACCCATGGAGTATTTTTGAGGTGGCTATGATATTCATTGAGGGAAAGAGAGAGTGTTGGAGATGAATTCTTTTTTTCTATGTAAGAATCAAGAGATAAATGAGCCAAATATGACCCTATAATTGTTGGCACTCCACCACCTCTATCTTCTTCATTTTGGCCACATTTTGCCAAGTAGGTGATCCACCTACTTGGCCATTTTTAAGCTGCTCGAATGTCAAACTAGGTGATGTAGCTACTTCTGCTTATTAAATCTATTTAGCTATGGTAGGTGACGCAACTACTTGCTCTTATTAAGTTGGTAAAAAAATCTAAGTAGGTAATGCACCTACTTGTCACCTACTAGCTTAATTTAGTCAATCAAACACCTCACTTATTTTTCTCATTTTCCAAATTCTAATCCTTCAACTTAAAATTAACACTCAACTCTAAACTTAAGCTTAATAATTACCTTACTTCTCGAGTTTAAATACTTTCATCAGTATTAACTTAGTCGTATAAATGTTCAAATGTACGGGTGTTACATAAGGTGGACGATCCAAACTTGAACTTAACATGTCACTTTGAACGAGGTGACAATCCAACATGTCTTTTCAAAGGGGGACGACTTAACTTGAACTTAACGTGTCACTTTGAACGAAATGACAACCCAATATGTCTCTTTAAAGGCGGACGACCCAACTTGAATATAACATGTCACTTTGAACGAGATGACAACCCAACGTGTCTCTTTAAAGGCGGACGACCCAATCTTGAACTTAACAAAATCTGCAACACAATTGTTAGTAACAACAGTAATATAAATGCAAATAAATTATGCAATACATGGCCTCATATGAACAATGAACAAGATGATGAACCAATGCAAGATTTTGAACATAATAACATCATGAATACAAAAAAATTGTATCAATTTTAATGGAATAACATTAAGAAAGTGTCATTTTGAACGACATGACAACCCAATTTTAAAAAGCATCATTTTATTTGAGATAGACAATTAATTTTTAAAAGATGTCATTTTGAAAGGTATGACAATCTAAATTTAAAAAAGAAGTCATTTTGAAAGGTATGACGACCCAAAAATATAATTTTAACAATGAAACGGTCCACAAAGTTATTTGGACTAATATTGAAAAGTGGGTGTCAACCCATATTTTTTTTTGAATAATGAAACATGTTTTAACTTACTTAGTGCCAAGAATAGTATTGTACAAAAATTTCTCACAATGCTTTCTCATTCAACTTAGATTGACTTCAAGGTAATTCTTATGGATTTAAATAGTATCTCAAATGTACTTAAATAACGACAAGATTTGTTCATCTTGCTACAAACAAAGGCTTTGAACTAGACCTAAAATCATGTTTCAAGTGCCCTCAGTACAAAGAAAATCCCAATTTGCGCACATCTAAAGTGTTTGGATTTGGGGAAATTTTGCAAATTTCATTCACACTCACAAAAAATGTTCAACGAATGCAATTGTGATACCATAGGCTTTCCCTTCATGTAAATCTCCACTAATGTGAGAATATTTGAACTGAAATCATGTAGGGCTTGTTATTGGCTTGTAATGTAGGCTTAAGAACGGGTAGTATAGTCATTTGGGATAAAAATGACTTAATCCTTTCTTGAGCATTGCACTCAATTTATGCTTTCAACATTTGTTACGCTTTTAGCATTTGATCCTCTTGTTGTCCTTTCTTTTCTACACTTTTTGACTTCTTTTGAAGATTTGCTTGTCTGAGTTTTTCCCCTTCGCATCATCTTTTGAACTTTCTTTCTCCTTTTTGTTTGGAGTGTTTTTCTTCTTTTGTTGAAATTCTGCTTACTTTAACTTGTGGGGAATTTTCAACTCTTTCTTCTTTCTTTTGAAGTTATTTTTGTATTCTTGAACTTCAGGGACTATGGTAACTTTTTTCAAATTTGAACTTTGAATCTTCTTTTGTAACTGGCACGTCTTTAGCACGCTCAAGAAAGTCTGGGATAGCACGTATACACACTCAGAAAGGATATATGCTAAAATATGGGTGTACAAAGAAAATGCTTAAGGCTCAAAGTGAGAAAATACTAAGGATTGATGTCATTTAGTAGGCTTTGAAAAGCTCAAACGGGTCAATGAAGACCTACAATCATTTTTTAAATCAAACATTACTCAGGATTTGCCTCAACAAACATTCATGTCAAGTTCTATACCAACAAAGGAAAACAACTAAATTTAATTCAAAACTTAGCACACAATGTACATGATACAATGAGTCTGATTTTGTTCTAATCTTAAATGTATGCAAGAGAATATTTACAAGTGTAACAAAAGTATGAATTAGAGATATCAAAAGAATCCATGGTTTAACAAGAAGTCAGTCTTCTCTATTGTACACATTATTTTTCATATGCACACTTGAACTATGTTGGCACCAACCAAGTCAAAAAATGGTTTAAAAAATATAAATATTTTTAAAAGAATAAATAATAAAGAATCTTTTGAATAAAGAATACTGAACCCTAGAAGGGGTGCATACGTATCTTATTGAGATGAGAATCATGTTTGCGTAGTTTGTGCAGATGTGACATAAAACATATGTTTTGAACAACAAATGAATTTTTGAAAGAAAAAATAACCTTCATGAAAAACCATTGAGTCATATTGAAGGGCAGATAATCCAAATTTAACTAAAATTTTTATTATTATTATTTAAAGAAAAAGTAACATAAAAGAAAAATGAAAGAATCACATTAAAGGGCAGACCACCCAAACTATAAAAATGTCAAATAATTTTTTTTAATAGAATATAAGACAAATAAAATCAGAGATATACATTGAATAAAATAGCATGTACAAAAAATTAATGCAAAGGTGTAGACCAACTCGGAGCGATGCCTCATAAATTTGGTGTCTGAGTACAGCCTTGGTGAAATTTTTGAGGGATATTCGTAAAAATTTATCCCTGTTTCAGCTTTAACAACCTCTGGTATTCAATCTTGCAGTAACCGTCTCCTTTATGAAATTTTTGGAGACCTCTTCAAAAAAGTTTCCCCAGTTTCCGCTTTGAAATAATGGAAAGCTTGCGGAGAACATGACTAAAACATTGTGGCGCCTACATATCCTGTTGAAGCAGGAATCAGGTCAAACGTAGTTCCAACAAATTGTGACTTGAATGAAGATTAAACTCACACTATGAATGCTCTACTAGTAGGTGACTAACAGTAGGCGTTATTTGAAAGTGGACGCTGACCCAAGTTGGACAAACTACGGGGTGGAGACAATAAACGACGTTGGAAGACCACGAACCAGCTATCCGTTTACTTCTCCAACAAAATATGGTGTTTTTCTGAAGAAACGATCGAGGATAAACACGTAACCGCTCTTGTCCTAATGCATTCTATTTGCCGTTTGGAAATCGTGACATGATACAATGACAATGTATATATAATCAAGCAAATAATGAATAAATAATGAGTACAATATGCAAATAATCAACAAAATATACAAGATATAATGAATACCAAATAAAGGAATAGTCCCCTCAATTTGAAAAAATGAACTCATAATGGTTAGAACATTTATATCCCCAGCGGAGTCGTCAGTCTATTGACATCCTTAAAGGTGCAACATCACGGTGACTCACAAAAAATAATCAATTTTAAAGAGTGAAAGAATTTTAATAGGTAAAAGAATTTAATTTAAAGGGAGTCACCACCAAATTTTAGGAAAACTAGAAAACCAATTAATTAATTAATACAGAAAATGTATACGGAACCAATAGATTCTAGGTAAGGGTTCAAGTAATTTCGAAAAGAATGCATTAGGTATTCTTTGAAATCCATAATTGTGGGTCCCAATTGAATTTATTTTTTCAAATTGAAGAAGAGATACAAAACAATATATAAGTATAATAAACATGTGATATACACAAATGATAAAATAAACAATAATATAAGAAATGGACTAAAGTTTGTCTAACATCAATAATATACATAATAATGAAAAAATATCATTTTAAAATCCATTCGAGTAACTTCCTAGGAAAGCAACTCTAGGCACCTATACAGACACTTAGTAAAAATATTAGTATTAAATGAATATGAATAAAATTAAATGAATCAAATAATAACTTAAAAATAAAAATCCGTCTTATTAACATGGGAGGCCTTGAAAATCGACGGTAGTTTCTTCATCGGCCAATTTTAACATATAAAATATATAAACTTAAACTAAATTTCCGTCTTCTAAAATAGAGAAGCCTCAAGAACCGATGAAGATATTTTTTCATTGACCAATTTTATATCTTTTAACATTGATTATATAACAAAGAAACATAAATAGCATTCAAAAATGATGAAATTGTAGTAACAAATCACGGTGTAAAGCATTACTGGAATAATCAACCTATTAAAGAAAACATAACAGAAACAAAATAGATAAACAAATAAAGAAAAATCATATATATAATTCAATCAAAATCTTAAGTGCTCAAACAAAAGTTATCAAAACAGTGAACAAAATTAGTCTAGGCATGGGTATTAACCACACAATAAAATAAATAATAATAAAATAACTACCAATAACAAAAGTAAGAAAGATCTAAATGAAAACATAGCCAATTAAAAAAATTATAAATAGTGCATGAAATTAATTAAAATGATATGAACAAAATGAAACGATATAAATAAATTATCTGAAGTAAAAAAATCCAGTAATGTAAACATTAAAGAACAACCAAGGTGGAAATAATAATAATAATAATAATAATAATAATAATAATAATAATAATAAAACAATGACAACAATGTACATTAAACAAAGCAATAACTAAAATAAAAATAATAGAAGATTAATACTCACTCAATGAAAGCGATATACAATTTATCAAAATAATAACTCAACATCCTATAAACTAAACATAATAGAGATGAACAAATGCTCAAATCACCATAAAAATGTAAATTAATAAGGAAACAATTCTAAAAACTCAATAATTTGAACAAAAACAAGCGAGCAGAATAACTATACTTAATGGTTGGATTTGGTTCGTTTCCGCCGGCGATGGAGCCACGCCTGAGCTGGAGTCGGAGCTTCGAGCTCACCAGTTCATGTGAAATCCTACAAAATAAGTGAAAATATCGAGAAGGGGAAGGGGAGAGGCTGGTTAGAAATTCTAGGTTTTGTTTATGCTGACTTGGTTGGGGTTTTGATCGGAGGTTTTTGTAGGAGACAAGGGGTCTGGTTCGCAGATGGGTTTGGGATCTAGTTTGGAGGTTTGAGATGGGGTCTGGTGGTATTTTTTGGTGGATTTTGGGGGGTCGTTTGTGTGCTTGGAAGTGGTGGAAGGTTTGAAGTTTTGTGGTGGTTGGGACTGGTCGGAGCTGGTGGCAGCGAGGGGAAGAGGTGAAGAGCAACTAGGTTGTTGTCTGGCGGTTTTAGGTGGTTTAGCAACGGTGGTTGAACGTTGAAAAAGGATAAAAAAAATGAAGGGGGTTTTAGGTCTGTGTTTGTGGTGGCAGACTGGTGGAGCTCCAGTAAACTCACCGGAAAAATAATAAACAAAACCCTTTTTGTGATTAAAAAATCTGATAAAATTAAACCCTAACCCTAATATATATTATCCACCACATCATAACTTAATGACCAAGAAATGGTTTAAATAGAAAATTGAAAAAATCACTTCAGTAAAATATCATTACCTTAAAATCGTGAGCCATAACCACTAGTTGATAAAATATATGTGTATATAAATCTTATATGTTGTAAAACTAAAGCAAAATAAGACAAGAAATATAGAAGATGAAAGCAATAGAAATAGGGAGACAAGATATGAGAGCTTTTCTCATTATTCCAACTCTTCAAGTGTTCACCAAATCTTCAAGTGTCTACAATATGAACTTTTATGCCTCTATTTATAATGTAACATAGAGACATACAAAAGATTAGTAAAAAACATGACATTAACATGAATATAATGGAGGGGAGTTATGGAAGTGAAATGTTACAAAAATAATGGTATAAAGTTGGAGGTTATAGAGGTTATGATTATCTTCATAATAGAGGAAAGTAATGGAGATAATGGGTGAGAGTAACTTCTTGGTGTAGTAGACATTCACACTATAATACTTTATAACACTCCCCCTTGGATGTCCATAGATAATATGCCTCGTTAAAATCTTACTAGGAAAAAACCCTGTGGGAAAAAAATCCTAGTGAAGGAAAAAGAGAACACATATCTTCTAATAAGCTTTGAATGTTGCCTTATTAAAAACTTTACCAGAAAAATCCAATTGGGATAAAACTATGGTTAAGGAAAAGAGTACAACGCTTATTTTTCTCCCCTTGATAAAAACTTTACTTGATATCTCGGAGACGATGCATTCCAATCTTATATCACAATTTCTCAAATATTGATGTTGGCAATCCTTAGTGAATAAGTTTACACGATTATCACTTGAATGGGTCTTTGAACGTCTATCTCATCATTTTGTTGAAGATCATGTGTGAAAAAGACTTTTCGTGAAATATGCTTTGTCTGATCTCTTTGATTGTATCCTGATGTGCCGCGAAATCGTGGCACATTTGATGCTTAATAACTATGAACTAATACTGGAATTAAGTGATATTTTGGGATTATTTTATGAGTTTGTTAATTGTGTAGGCAGAATCTGGGTTGTACAGAAAAAGAAGCAGAACTGATGTCGACCAAGTGAAGTTCACGGCCAATGTAACGAACCGTTAACTTCATAACGGTCTGTGGTTGAGCTCGTGAAAGTGGGGCAGAACTGGGCCTTGAGAAGATGAAGAGCAAGAACAACCAAGTGAAGATCACAGAGGGGTATACGGGCCGTTGTTCTTACCACGGACCGTGAAGTTGAACCAGTGTAAAAGCAGGAAATAGTTGAAAGAAGGTTGAAGCCCAAGTGAAGACCATAGGTGACTTCACGGGCCGTGGTCTTCACTACGGACTGTGGTAGCTCTCGTGGTACATTTTCCAGTGACCAAGTTTGAAGACTCACTCTGGGGAAGCTCCAAGGCAAGACCACGGAGGACTTCACGGGCCGTGGTCCTCACTACGAACCGTGATAGCTCTCGTGGTACATTTTCCAGTGACCAAGTTTGAAGACCCACTTTGGGGAAGCTCCAAGGCAAGACCACGGAGGTCTTCACGGGCCGTGAAGACCTTGACGGGTCGGAGGTCCTCACTACGAACCGTGATAGCTCTCGTGGACTCATTTTAAACATTCTATTTGTGAATTACTTTAGGTCATTTTTGGGATCATTATCGATCATCTGACATTTCAGAAGAAAGGATGGCAGATTACTTTTAGTTTTGGATTTTGGGATTCAGATTATTGTGATCAGTTGGACGTTGTTCATTTCGATCTTGAGATTATCAAGTGGTTGTTGATTTACCAGTTATTTTTGTAAGTACCTCATAACATGTTTTCATTATCCAGTATTGATTCTTTGCGTAAAAACATGAGTGGCTAAACGTCACTACTGGGTGTGTGGGATCTATGATGACATTCTAGTTGTGATTCCGTAAAATGAGTAAAAGGCAATCTTTGTTTACAACCTGTAGTTTACAACTTTCATTATCATTTTCGTCTATTGAGTGCATGCTTTAGACAGGCCTGTATCTGGTGTTTGTTCGAGAGAAAAGCATTAGTTGGGAAAAAGCTAAACTAAGTTTACGAATTGGAGTTAAAGTTGGATTTCGAGAGAAGAGATCTTTAACACCATATCAAATTGAGCGAAGTCCAATATCGATAACACTTTACGTTCGAGAGAATTAGAGTGAATATTATCTAATTAAGCTGAGAAGCGTTAGATTTATTTAATTCGCAAAGGTTCTATAAACATTGACTTACCTGACACTCAATTTACGGAAGAGCAATATAATCGATGTCATAGTGAACACAAAACCTGGTTTCCTTAAATTAATTGAATCAACTTACAACGAGATCTTTTGTGAACTGTGTAACTAAGTTTTGATAGAATACTTTTCAATCAGACCCAAATTTACTTTCCTTGTTAATTGTTTAGGAAATAGTAACGACAATTGAGTAAACGCGACAGTGAAACTTTATTTGTAAAGAAATTCTCTGTGGGATCGACCTCAATTCTGGTTGAGTTCTGTAAATTGACAACGACCGTTTACACTCCTTATTTGGGGTGTAAGTTTGGGCATATCATATCCTCCTTTCAATTGAGCTATATATTATTTTCGTATATAGTGGTTGGAATATCCTTTTCAAAAGAAAATAACATATTTTCTGAATATGATAGATCATGATTCCAACCAAACACACTCCAGACTTAATTCATAGATCAATATTATTTCTGCATGATTTGAAGAAGTGGTTACTAATGTGATTCTTTAAATGCCAAGATATTGTTGTGTCTCCATATGTAAATAAATAGTCCATTTGCGATTGAGCTTTATGCAGATCAAATAAATATTCTGCATCTACATAATCAAATCATTTCTGACTTGGAGATTGATCATTTCAATTTTATTGAAGCTCTTCTTTTCTTTTGAAAGAAAATCACACATCTTCTATGTGTTGAATCACTTGCTTTGTTAGTTTCTTGTCATAACTTGAATGACAATATGACAATCCCGTCACATAACTTTCGTTATGTATATAAAATAATCTTCTAGAATTTGCATAATCAGCAATCTGTAAGTGCATCAATTGCACTAATACATGGCATTTCAAATTATTTTCATGAGATCAAAAAGATTATTTCTCTGTGTTAAGCAGTTATAGAACCATTGGTACTCAATGAAATTGCTTTAAGACATTTTAAATCTTTCAAAGATTTTCATCTAACCTTCATCGTCTAGTTATACATAATAATCATTCATTATACATATTCAAGTATTTCATCTATTGCCAAACTAAAACAAGTCTCATTGCATCCATCACTGGAGAATATATCTCCATTTAATAATGTCAGGATTTTTGCTAAATTTTTTTATCCCCCGAGGCACAAACCACACTTTATATCTTACAGTTATACTTCCGCACAATGATTCATTTGTACCACACTGACATTATATTTTGATCTATGAACTATAAGATCAAAAACATCACTTTTCTAAGTAAAACAAAATATACTTGAATAGTGCCAATCATTTATCTGTTCACACTATATGACAGATTCGAATTTAAGATCCTTGTAACCATTTATAACATTGAGTGCTACTTCATATCAAAGATACCGTTGACGGTCATTTTGATATCGATTCCAATACGCCATAACTTATCGAGATCTCTTCATTTTCAGGTACCTAAACCTTTCCCAAGGTTTTATGAAGTGTTATGTCATAGTGCTCTTTCAAAGCACTTACCTCATTATCATGACCATTTTGATAATTTGCTACTCTCCTTCCTCGAGGAGTTTTATGTTTGGAATTGATTGGTCTATCACGCTTCTGGCGTACCATAGACCCTATCCTTCAAGGACTATTTATTGGAACATTTGCAGCTTAATTAAAATATTGGGTCAAAATACACCTGGAAAATTATTTGCAACATTTTGCAAATGAATTATCTCTTGAACTTCACGTTCACATTTTTTTAATGAGGATCTAGATAATTCACCTCACACATAATTTCAGCTTCTAAACGTATCTCCCCCTAATGTTAGGAAATCTAACATTTACCCCCAACCTCATTTGGGAATCCATCTTTGTGCGTGGTGGAGCAATAAAATCATATGTGCACACATCAAATTTTCAGATGGAAATTATTTGGTTCCTGACCCTGAACCAATTATGATGGGAGAACCTTGTTGGATTGATGCATACATGTTAAAATAAATTCATCTCATATCAAATTTTATTTGAGAGATTTGTTCTCATAATCAATGGTCTAGCTATAATTGGAGGCATACAATTTCTGTTAAACCAATCAACATTATCAACATGATTTTATAGTTTGAAACTGTGCTCTTAATTTAATAATTCGAGCAAACAACCTTACAAAAACCAATTTGTAAGTTGATACAAATGCACATGTGACCATACCATAGATGCATCTATTAAATCATAATAGTAAACGACATGGCAGGTGAATGGGCCCATATTCACCTTTTTATATGTTCCAGATAATTTCAGGGGATACAATCCCAACCTTAGCTGGTACAATGATCATTTTATCACGAGAACAAGCTACAAAAGAGAATTCTTGAAGAACTTTTGTTTCTTCAACATATAGCCACGTGAATTCTCAATTTCGTTTGCATCACATTTGAATCAGAATGGCCAATGATTATGCCAACTGATATTTATTCTAGTAAACTTCTAATTTACTTTTGCATGTGATTCCATCATCATGCCCATATTTGTATACAACAAACAACGGAAAAAAATGGGTAATCTTATACGTAAATATTTATAACCCACTTTGGTTGTAGTAATTTGAAGATATTAAATCTTTCCATAATTTATAGTCTCAATATAATATTTTTCTTTTCATTTCTTCCGAAACTTAAAAAGTTTCTTTTGAGACTTACTACAACCCCAATATTATGAAAAATTTCATTCCTCCGGATAGTAACAAATTAACCCTTTCGGAACTCTCAATTAATTTTGTGTACTACCACAAATTTCACAATGCCATTCTTATGGTGACCATCTCCTTCAAGGCGAAAATTATTATTATTGTCATGGTTAAAATTATCACATGCGACTTATTTCTTGACAACCAATGACAAATTTGTGTTGCCACACAACAATATTTATTTTGGTCATGACCACAACCTTTATAGAAAAGAATTATGTCTTTCTTTTGTCCTCCAATAGTTCATAATAAAACATGCCACAATATTGTGTAGTACTCAAAGCATATGACCAAAATGATTATTTATGTCACAATATTTTTTTTCCAATCTCTTAAACCTCCCGTAGAGGTAAGGTGTGATATTTATCCAACAATACATGAACATGTTCTTATCCATATGAACACAAGTCACATTTTCTTCAAGAAATGGACCATAACCATTTTGTACATGCTCCATAAGTTTTTATCAGAAACTCATTATCATGCTTTGGCATTATCAAATTTATGTGACTCACCTCAACATCACTTTAAGAGGTCAAATGTACCAAATGTACTACCACTTGTATTCCTTTATTTTGATGGAGGATTTACAAAACTTTTTAAATTGGGTTGCACCAACAACAATGTGGCCAATAACTTTTCATACCACTTTAATGGATAAAAATTACCTTCACCTTTGAAAGACCATCTTAAGAACCCATAATGTTCTATTAATATTTTACCACACCCATATTTATACATTCAATCACTTGTCATTTTTCAGACATATTATGCACTGCTACCACATTCACATAAGAGAATGGAGCAAATTAATTGGGTAAATTTCATGACTTTCAGTCAAAAGTATACAACTTTATGTTAGTCATCATCATATCATCACTATAGTGCATTAGGACTTAAATCCAATGTCTTACCCATATAAAGATGCCTTTGGTCATAAATTAATGAGACTTGGACCCAACTTCTTATTATCATGGTGCACCGAGACTTTACTCGATGTCTTACCCACTTGGTGCGGTGAAACTTGAATTCACTGTCTTACCCTCAATCAATGTCTTAATAAACTAAATGCATTACCAAAAAATAAATATTGAACACCATAAATATAATCTGAATTTGACTTAAAATTGAATAAAAATGAACAAAACTAATTAATTAGAACAACATGTTGGAACCATATAAAAGCCCCAAGTTAAAATAAATTAAAATATTTTAATAGTCCCTCTCAATATTGTTATGAAAATTATCATAATTTACTAACCATTTTAAAATAACCACAAAACACGTTTTGTTAGTACAAATAATATATATGATATGAAGTATACCTTGCAACCGAAGAATTACTAGGATAATTCATAAAAATCAAGAAGTACCTACCATTGATTCTTGACGGAGAATGAGCGCGCAACTCGTACTGATAACGTGTTGTAAACCTAAAGCACAATAAGACAAGAAATATAGAAGATGAAAGCAATAGAAATATGGAGACAAGAGATGCGAGCTTTTCTCATTATTCCAACTCTTCAAGTGTTCACCAAATCTTCAAGTGTCTACAATATGAACCATTATGCCCCTATTTATAGTGTAACATAGAGACATACAAAAGGTTAGTCATAAACATGACATTAACATGAATATAATCAAGGGGGGTTATGGAAGTGAAAGGTTACAAGAATAATGGTTATAAAGTTGGAGGTTATAGAGGTTATGATTATCTTCATAATGGAGGAAAGTAATGGAGATAATGGGTGAGAGTAACTTCTTGGTGTAGTGGACATTCACACTATAATATTTTATAACATATTTGTATTTAACTATATTTCTAGACTGTGCCAAAAACACCAAAATAAATATTAATAAAAGTAACAAATAAAATGAATATTTACAAATGGAACGAATATAACTAATAACATGTAAAATATGCAATTTAACGAAAAATTATGATTTTGTCATACAAAACAAATATTTTGAGCATATCCAACCGATTGTGACTGAAATAGTGTAAACAAAATTAATCGATAAAAATCCTAATATTTTGAGAAATAAGGATAATTATCAACAAATTGCATTAAAATTATAAAACATGTATTTTGAACTATTTAACAAATAAAATACTTAAAAGCATTAACTTTAAAAATATCATACTAAAACCTGATGTCAACAAGGGCCAATTGAGAAAGTTGAACTAAAGGTATGAAATTACGGGACGTTTAGATATTGGATAAGGGCAAAGTGATTAATCATTTATTAATTTTATACCATATTTGATTTGTAAATAAAATAAAAATTATTCACGTATTAACTTTATTCAATGTTTGGTTGTATTTTTGTAAGTCTACATAACTAACACTTACATAACTTATGAGGAAATATATGTATAATTTTATGCGGGGTAAAATGTGGAATAAGTTATGAGTGTATTAGTTATACATGGATTAAAATAGTAAATTACACATTTATCCCTGCCAATTACTTTTACATCTTTCTAACTCAATGTGAAAAATAATTTATCAAGGCCACCGAAAATAGATATAATTTTAGTGATACCAATATTGAAGATGCATAAATCATATTAGCAAGATTAGGAAGATGAAACAACATTCTTGGTCTCTAGAGAGATTCAAAAACCAGTTGTTTTAGTTTATTTTCTTAACTAGTGAACTTGTCAGCGCTTCGCGCGGTTATAAAAGATGATAAACTATGAATAATTTTATAAAGTATCGTATAGATGAAGATGTTTTTTTGCAATATAAATGTTAGACCTTAATTGGTAAAGGAGAGAAATGCAAATTCAATGCATAACTAATCTTTGGAGTGTTTGTCGACATCCACTCCCATAAGTTGGTCATAATTCAATAGTTTGCATTTTATTTTCCGAGTCAAAATAAAATATGCATATAATAAACATAAAAAATATAACAAAAAAAAAACAATGTGATGAATTCTACAAAGTCTGACAATGTCTCTCAAAATATAACAATAAAACAATTTAATGTGATGATTTCTACAAAGTCTGACAATATCTCTATATATACGATTATAATATGAAATATCAAATAATGTAATGTGATTATTAACTATTTTAGAAATTAGAATAATAAATGGTTGTCAGTGTAGTGTAGTGAAAATAAAGATCATTAAAGCTTTACATTAAAGAACTGACCTATTAGCTTCTTATGCGTATTTACCATAATCCATAGAGTTAAAAAAGTGGATTTTTAAAGGCTTTTAATATAACACATAAATGATGAAAAAGTAAAGAAAAATCCCAAAAGGAAAACAGAAAAGAAAACGATAGTTGTATTTTTGACCAAAAAGAGGAGCTATATCATTTTTTCTATTCATAATTTCAATTTATTATTTTATATAGATTTAAATATTTAAAATGTGTTATGGTTCTTCAAGTACAAATGATTTAGATTAACACTGATTAAGTTGTGTGTTTTTCTTTAATTTTGATTCTTTCATTGTTAATACATGTGAATTTACAAAAATCAATATATATTAGACTTGTTGATGTGTCATGCCTCTAAAATAAAAAAAATTATCTATTTTCTTAGAATGTAGGCCTTTTTCTATTTAAAAAAATATTATATTATTAATTATTAATTAATGATCAGTTATAGCTTCCCAAAAATAAGGAATTTCAAAAAGCTACGTTTTGCCTCAACATAATAATATAACAGTAAAAAAATTTAATGTGATGATTTCTACAAAGTCTGACAATATCTCTATATATACGATTATAATATGAAATATCAAATAATGTAATATGATTATCAACTATTTTAGAAATTAGAATAATAAACGGTTGTCAGTGTAGTGTAGTGAAAATAAAGATCATTAAAGCTTACATTAAAGAACTGACCTTTTAGCTTCTTATGCGTATTTAATATAATCCATAGAGTTAAAAAAGTGGATTTTTAAAGGTTTTTAATATAACACATAAATGATGAAAAAATAAAGAAAAAGATAGTTGTATTTTTGACCAAAAAGAGGAGCTATATCATTTTTTCTATTCATAATTTCAATTTATTATTTTATATAGATTTAAATATTTAAAATGTGTTATGGTTCTTCAACTACAAATGATTTAGATTAACACCGATTAAGTTGTGTGTTTTTCTTTAATTTTGATTCTTTCATTGTTAATACATGTGAAACTACAAAAATCATTATATATATATATATATATATATTAGACTTGTTGATGTGTCATGCCTCTAAAATAAAAATAAAACTTATCTATTTTCTTAGAATGTAGGCCTTTTTCTATTTAAAAAAATATTATATTATTAATAATTTATTATTAATTATTGATTATTAATTAATGATCAGTTATAGCTTCCCAAAAATAAGGAATTTCAAAAAGCTACGTTTTGCCTCAACATAATAATATTTTACTTATCCCCTCCTCCTTATTACCATAAATGTGTTCTTTCTTCCAAGAATTGATTTCTTTGTATTGAAGTGTGTATATATTATTTTAACTATTTGTTTGCTTTGTTAGAGCAGAAATTGATTACTTTTATAATTATTTTATTCTTGTAAAAAAATTATAAAAAGTCATGTTAAATAAAAATAAAAAATCTAAAAAACAAAGTGCTCAAAATCTTTCTAGCTTTCATATTTTTCTAAAAACAAAAAAAGTTAGATATATTTTAGTTATGATTCACATGAGTTACAATTGAAACAATTTGTTATTAAATAACATAATCACTTTTGGAGTTGTGAGTAATCACCGTATGGATATTTCGAATAATAAAATTAGTATTTTATTTGAGAGATCGAAGAATATAGTGCAAATTCAATATAAAAATTAAATTACTTGCATATTTATCGACATATTGTCTTCATATTGTTAATATTCTCTATAAAATAATCATTGTTTACATATTTCCAATAAACCCTTCGTTATGAAAGTGGTGCAAAAAATACCCCTGATATTAAACAAATGGCTCACATATATCCTTTGTAACATCCCGCCTTAGAACCTCATAGGATATCAAATGAAAGTTCTTTGAATCTTCTTTCCAACGCTGCCGAGTTTGCTAAATTTCGAGTTCGGAAGAGGGAGATATGCCTGTTTGAGTTCAGCCTATCCAATTAAGGAAATTTACCCAAATTAATGAGGGGAATTTTGGTCTTTTCCTTACCCCATTAGCTTTAAACATTTTTTGTAATATTTTAGGGGTCTAAACTGATTTGGATCAGTTTTCACAAATCGTAAAATACACTTAGGATTTTAGAGAGAAGTTCAAGAGGAGAAAATAAGGAGAAGTTCAAGTGTTCACCAAGATTTCTTGCGAATCGACGATTTGTTTCGCCAAATAAAGGTATGTAAGTTTTCATAGTGTTTAGTTCATTCACCCACACGCCAATCATTTAAATTCCATCCAAAATTTCGTTCTTGAGGTTGAATGATTTGAATTCTTGATGGATGTTCTTGAGGTTTTGTCCTTCATGCTTTGTTTATGGAGTTTGATGAGTTCTTGAGGTGAGGATTTCGATTTTGAGAGTTGTTCTTGTGGAAAAATGAGTAGATTCTCATGTACTTGTATTGGGTAATTGAATCTAAGGAAAATTTGAGGAAAACAATCAATTCTAGGCAAGTTAGGGTCAGAAAATGAGAAAAAAAATTCGTCGGATCGTTCTAGGAGAGGGCTGGCGCGACGCGCCACTGATGCGCCAGGAGGGCTGGCGTGCCACACCTGTAGTGCGCCAAAAAGAGTCCTCTAAAGCTTAGGGCTGGCGCCCCGAGCCAGCAGTGCGCCAGGGTCGGCTGCCACCACCCTCTTTTTAGTTGTTTGCTCCGTCTAAGTTCTTTTAAAGTGTACCTTCGCTCCTTTCTGATTCTAACTACTCTAAAATGCATCTACACATCGAGAGATCCTTCATAACATGAATAATAACCCTTGAATTCAAATTCAAATTCAAGGTAGAGTCAAGAGTAAAGTCTTGAGAGTTCTTTTAGGTCATTTTGAGAAGTCTTTTATAATCTTTGAGTACTTGAGTATGAGGATGAGAAGAGTTGAGTTTTATTTTTCAAAATGAATATATGGGGACTAAGTATTCCCAAGAGTAAATGTTTTTACATTTAAAATGAGGGGAAACATCGATTTCTAAATGAGTTCATGAGGAGTTTTGAGCACTGTCTCTTTTAAGAGAAACCTTTTGAGTAATAATCTCAAAGTTTGAGGATGAGGAAATGTTTTAAACATATGAGCTGAGTTATATTATTGTGAGTAGTATTGAGATCGATATGGGGACGAGTTCAAAAAACTCAAAGTTCTCATAAATCATGTAGCAAATGTGGGTAGAAAGGGTCATACTTTTTATATGATTTCTTGTTGTTTTTTTAGCATAGCTTAGTGGATCAATTTAGTTGAAGATGTCTTATACTCCAACAAGGTATATGATGGTTCTGGCAACGTGAGCGAAAAGTTGTATCATCACATAGCTCATAGTGATGGTTGTCGGTTAGAGAATCTCCCAAATAAGAGTTATTATTGTATTTTAAAATACATTGAGTTGTTATCTACTGTTTTAAATGCTTTATATAAATTGCATCTTTATTGTTGTTTTTATTTTGTATTGAGTTGAGTATCTATGAGTTGAGTAGAGTTGAGGTGAGTATGTTTCCTTCTTTCCAAGTTAGTTCTAGCTTTTATGTTATGTTCAATGTTCCCTTTACATGCTCGTACATTCAATGTACTAATGCCATTTGTCCTACATCATTTCATGATGCAGATATAGGAGATCAGAGTCATTAACAGGCACTTCATTGCTACCACATCAGTTTGAGTTAACTTTGGTGAGCCTCCTTGCTTTGGAGGATTCCATTTACTTTTTAGTATTGTAAGGATGTCGTGGGTCTTGTCCCGACTTCCATCTTTGTCATTTAGAGGCTTTATAGATAGACAATAGTGTTTGGGAAGTCTGTTTCATTTTCTTTTGTTAAATGTTTTAAAGACTTGAGTTGCCTATTTATGGCTAGTTGAATATTCTATTCTAAGTTAATTATTTGAGACTTTTTAGTGAAAGCTTTACATTTGAGTTCATCTTGTATTGAGTAAGTCTTCCGCTGAGTGTTAAGCCAGGCCAAGGGTTCGCTTGAGGCCATAAATGGTTCTCGAGTGCCGAACACGTTCGGGGTGTAGGCTCGGGGTGTGACAAACTTGGTATCTAATGAGTCTGAGATTTGGACTCATTTACGGCTTTGTTTATATAGAATTAGTATCCTCAAATGCTTAATTTGTGCCAATAACTGATGTAAAACCCTTGATTTTTAGGTATATGGATTGAGGAACAAAGCAAGGGCACTAACAAGCAAAAAGGAACAAAACAGGCTGAAAGGATGAAGAAAGGCAGCCTTGTGATCGCCAAGTTCACTTGGCGAATCGCAGAATGGCTAACTGACCGCCTAAAGTTCTAGTGTGCCATGCCCTGAGGGTAGAAACCAAGTTGGCGAGAGAAATAAGCAGTTGGCGGATCTCTGAGTAATTCCATGATACAGTGCTAAATCGCCCAAAGTTACAGACCATGAGGATGCTGAATGCCAAGGCAGAAGGGCGATGGAAGTGACCAAAGGGCGGCTCACCAAGTGGTTCGGCGAGCCCGACTTACTTCACCGAGTGACTCTTCACAGCACATTTTTGGCAACTATAAATACATTTTTGAACATTTAGTTTAGTATCAATTGTTAATCAATTACTCTTAAGAAGAATCTATTTTTGAACATTTTGAGCATCTGGAGAGTTTTTCTCTAGTTTTTCCTTAGCTTTGAGGGATTGAAATATTCACTTTTGAGAAATTGGAAGTGAGTCTTTGAGATTCATCAATTTGAAACATTGGAAAGAAGAAATCACTCTTGCCCAGTTGATGCACACTCAATTTGGTAATTGTTTTTCCCTTTTTTATAATGGCTAGCTAAAATCCCAATTCTTGGGGTGTGATTATGTGATTATGGGCTGATTTAGCTTATGGGTGTTGCTAATTGTTAGTTTAAATGCTATTTAAAAGTGAGTTTAATCATTAATTGTGGTTTAATTTAAGAATTGTAGTTACAAATGCAGTTCTACCTTTGTGTTCTTGGCTTGCTCGAGAGAAAGGTTTTAGAACTAAGATTTTTGATTGATGGTTTGTGGGTATTGGGTTGACATGGGTTCAGCTCGAGAGAGTGAATCCTAAACCCTTTCCCACACATTCAACTCGAGAGAATGAATGGACTAAAGTATGGGCTGCTCTTATTTCGCATGCTTGTTGATGTTCGAGAGAAAGTTTACCTCCTCTATAGCCTAGCCTACTCACTAATATCTAGCTATTTTCTAATAATTGCAATTACCCATATGTCTACATTAGCCTATAATCGATCATATCCCAAGAACCCGTCTCATTATTGTTATTCCGTATAGTTTGTGATTGCTGTTCGTAGTTGATAATCAAAACCAAAACCCCCCATTTGACATTTGTGTCACCCCCTATTTGAATGATGTTTTTATTCGATAATTTTTATTCCTATAATTGATTTGACCATGTTCATACTTCCCAATTGAATTTGAAACACGTACCGCCCCCTGTGGGATTCGACCCCAACTCATTTAGTTGGGTTTTATACTGATTAACAACCGTTGATGCTTAGAATTGGATGAAGTGTCTTTGAAACGTTAATCAGTATCAAAGCATAGAGTTCAAGAGTCCTAGGGTGTCTATGAAGTCGTGTGTGTAGAGTCCTAGTTATCGGTGTGAAGCGAGCCACATCTATAATTAGGAGGCTGCGACATTTAGGAACTATCTCACTTCTTTCATACTCTTTTTGTGCGATAGAGTTCACCTCTATAAAGTTTCTTTCTAATTCTTGCTTGTGCGTATCTTTCAGATCATGGCTCCACGAAGAGTTGTTCGAGGTCATCCTGCTAGGAGGAATGTTGATCCCCAGGATCAAGGGGTCCCTAATGCACCAGCAGTGCAACCCAAGGAGAGGTCACTAATGCTGAGTTTCGGGATCCTATCCGGATGTTGAGTCAAGTTGTGGCCAATCAAGCGGTGAGTTCTTAAGGATGAATCTTCCAGACTTCACTAGTTCAAGTGTCACTGAGGATCTAGAAAACTTTGTGGAAGAGTTGCTGAAAGTGTTTGAGGTGATGCATGTTGCAGATGTTGAGAGTGTGAGCTAGTTGCATACCAACTGAAGGGTGTTGCTACGACCAATGGAAGAAGAGTAGATCAGAGGGTGCACCAATTATGAGTTGGGTTTGTTCGAAGAGGCCTTCGTAGGACGTTTCTTTCCCCGTGAGTTGAGGGAGGCGAAGGTAAGAGAATTCCTTAACTTGAAGCAGGAATCCATGAGTGTACATACGTATAGCCTCAAGTTCACTCAACTTTCCCATTATGCTCTGGAAATGGTTGCTGATATGAGGAGCAGGATGAGCTTGTTTGTGTCTGGGTTGTCTCGCTTGTCAAGTAAGGAGGCTAAGTCAACTATGCTAATAGGAGACATGGCCATAACAAGGCTTATGATCCATGTGCAATAGGTTGAGGAAGATAAGCTGAGAGATACAGAAGAGTTCCGGAATAAGAAGGCTAACACAACAGGAAATGAGTCCGAGCAACAGAAGAGCAATGCGAACCGGTCATTTTTTTAGCAAAATCCAAAATTGACTTGCTCCATCATCTGCTAGTGCACCTGTACCAAGGAACAAATGTGAGTTTAAGAATCAAAATTCTCAAAACTTTAGAGCTAGACATGCAAAATCCCAAGGTAGTGTGGCACATGGAGGTAATTGGACTCCTGCATGTGCTTAGTGTGTTAGGAACCACCCAGGAGTGAGTCGTGATGGCTCCACTGGTTGCTTCAAGTGTGGCCAGAATGTTCAATTCATGAGAGAGTACCCTAAGAACAGGAAGGGTAGTGGTAATGGGGGCAATAGAGCCCAATCTTCTTCATTGGCTTCACCAGACAAAGCTGCACCTAGAGGAGCTACTTCAGGGACAGGCAGAGGGGCAAACCGTCTGTATGCTATCACCAGTCACCAAGAGCAAGAGAATCGCCAGATGTTGTCACTATTATGATCAAAGTCTTTACTTTTGATGTATATGTATTGCTAGATCTAGGTGCGAGTCTATCTTTTGTGACTCCATACATTGCTATGAATTTTGATATTCTTCCTAAGAAACTTCTTGAGCCCTTCAGTGTTTCCACACCTATTGGTGAGTCTATTTTAGCTGAGAAAGTTTATCGTGATTGTACCATTTCTGTCAATCACAAGGACACCATGGTTGACTTAGTTGAGCTAGATATGGTGGACTTTGATGTTATTCTAGGTATGGAATGGCTTCATGATTGTTATGTCTCAGTTGATTGTAGAACTCGAGTAGTTAATTTCGAGTTTCCTAATGAGTCAGTTATTGAGTGGAGGAGTAGTTCAGCAGTGCCTAAGGGTCATTTTATTTTGTACCTTAAGGCGATAAGTTAGTTTCAAAGGGGTGCATCTATCACTTAGTCCTTGTAGCTCCTTGTTTTAATTGTAAATGGTTTTTGTCCCTTTTTGAAAATTTTGTGCCACTCCTTAATTATGTTTGAATGTGGCTGTTCTTTTACAAATTTGAGTATCAGTCTTGATCAATGCCGATGACTTGAATAGTGCTCTCAATCGAACAAACATGAATGTGTGGCTATGATGAGGCCAAATGAAGTTGCATAGGCAATATGTAAACTTTTTGCATCTTGTTGTGACTAGCCGATTATCGAATTGAGTCTCTTGTCATGAACATTGCACACTAGCGAAAGTGTGGAGTCTTGTTTGTCATCAGTGTCAATGCCTTGTGTGATGAGCTTACTGTGAACCATGTGTGATGACACCTAGAATTTGCCCCGTTGACCCGATTGACTAAGTGATGCAAGCTCTTGAAATGATCTTAGGCAACAATTTTAAAGAGTGAAACAATTTGACATTATACCTCTTTTGTGGTAGAACCTTGTGAGTGTGTGAACTTGAGCACCTTTTAAGCCTTACCCTTTTCTTGGAAGAAAGTTGATGCAATTGTGACCTTTCTTTATCCCTTCACTCTTAATCCTCATGAGATGTGGTTTATTTGAATATCCAACTTAGGCCAAAAGCCTAAGTTGGGGGTGTGGTGAAAGGAGAAGGAAAATCAAGAAATGTGAAGAAATTCCCCTCTACCCATGGTTTTTAAAAAGATGGAACCCCTCCATACAAAAAAGAAGAAGAAGAAGTAAATAAAAGAAGAATGAAAAAAAAAGAAGAAAAGAAAACAAGAAGGAAAAAAAAAAGAAAAAAAAAGTTTTGAAAAAAAGTTGCAAAAAGAAATGAGGTGTCCAAAGTTTCATAGAAAATGAATAATGGGGTGAATTATGAACATGAATGAAAATGTTGAAGAAAAGGGAAGAAAATGTTGTTCATACCACATTTCATGAGGATAGCAGCCACTGAGCCTAAATGACCATACATTTACACTCAGCCCCATTACCAGCCTTGAAAAGACCCTTTTGATCTTGAGTGAGCTGAAACAAATGTTGGTTGGAAAATAAGGGCAAACCTATGGGTGGAGTCATGCAAGTGTTCATCTTTGTGAGTGTGAGAGTCATTGTGATTTCGGAGCTATAACTTGTTGAACAATGGTGTGAATATGGAATCATTCTTTGTGTGAAGGCATTGGAGTACCTTTGTTGAGCTTGAAATTGCATTTGAAGCAAGTATTGTGAGCTTGAGAATCTTTGAAAATGGTGAGTCACAACTTGAATCTTTGAGTGCACAATTGATCCTTGTATGAGTAAGTTGAGTCTTGTTGTGTGCATTCATGATTGAGTCTTGTGTAGCACTGTTTGAGACATCCTTTTCGAACTGTTGAACTTGAGTTTTACGTGAGGACAAGAAGAAGTTTAAGTTGGGGGTGTTGATGAGTCCTAGATTTGCACTCATTTAGGGCTTTATTTCTGTACATTTAGTGTCCTCAAATGCTTATTTTGCGCAAATAACTGATGCAAAACCCTTGATTTCTAAGTACATGGATTGAGGAACAAAGCATGGACACTAACTTGCAAAAAGGAACAAAGAGAGCTGAAAGAACAAATAAATGAAAGCCTAGTGATCACCAAGTCCCTTTGGCGAGTCGCCGAATGGCCTCTTGACCGCCTAAAGTTCCAGTGTGCCAAGCCCTGAAGGAGAAAACTAAGTTGGCGAGAGAAAGGGGAAGTCGGCGGATCGCTGAATGGTTTCGCGATGCAGTGTTAGATTATCCAAAGTTACAAAATTTGAGGAAGCTGAAGGCCAAAGGCAGAAAGGCGAAAGACATTGACCAAAGGGCGGATCGGCGAGCTGATCGGCGAGCCTCACTTACTGTGCCGAATGACCCTTCACAGCATATTGGTGGCGACTATAAATACATTTTCAAATATTAAGTTTAATATCAAATTTTATTCTAAACATTTCATTAAAGCAATTTTTGAGTTTGAACTCCGAGTATTAAGACAAGTTTTTCCTAAGTTTTGAAGAATTGAGGTTTTTCACTTTTGAGAAATTGGAAATGGGTCTTTGAGATTCTTCAATTTGGACCTCTGTAAAGACGAAATTAATCTTACCCAGTTGATGGAAATTCAGTTTGGTAATGATTTTTATCTTTTTATGATGTCTAGCTAAACCTCCAATTCTTGGGGTGTGATTATGTGATTATGGGCTGATTTAGCTTATGGGTATTGCTAATTGTTAGTTTAAATGTTGTTTAGAAGTGATTTCAATAATTAATTGTGGTTTAATTTAAAGAATTTTAGTTGCAAATGCAGTTCTACCTTTGTGTTTTTGGCTTGCTTGAGAGAGATGTTTTAAAACCAAGATTATTGATTGATGGTCTGTGGGTATTGGGTTGTCATGGGTTCAGCTCGAGAGAGTGAATCCTATACCCTTTTCCACACATTCAGCTTGAGAGAGTGAATGGACTAAGGCGTAGGCTGTTCTTATTTTGCGTGCTTGTAGATGTTCGAGAGAAATCGACCTGATTCAGAGTAAATTGTTCGAGAGAAAGTTTATCCCTTTTAAAGTCTAGCTTATTCACTAATTTATAGCTATTTTCTAACAGTTGCAATTACCCATTTGTTTATATTAGCCTTTAATCAAATCACATCCCAAGAACCCGTCTCATTATTGTTATTTTCGTATTGTTTTGCTGCTGTTATAGTTTATAATTAAAACCAAAACCCCCCATTTGACATTTGTGTCACCCCTTAATTTGAGTTATGTTTTTATTCATTAATGTCTATTCCTATCGTTGATTTGAACAAATTCGTTCTTTTCTGTTGAATCTTAAACACGTACCACTCTTTGTGGGATTCGACCCCAACTCATTTAGTTGGGTTATATACTGACTAACGATCGTTGACTCTTAGAACTATATTAAGTGTCTTTGATAGCTTTATTCAATCAATGATCAATATGGATTTTATTACTGGTTTACCGCGGTCTCGCAGGCAACATGATTTGATTTGGGTGATTGTAGATCGGATGACTAAATCATTCCATTTCTTGCCGGTAAAGAATACCTATGCAACAGAGGATTATGCTAGATTATATAATTAAGAGATAGTCAAACTTCATGGAGGTCTGGTGTCCATCATTTCAGATAGAGGTGCGTAATTCACCGCACAATTCTGGAAGTCTTTCCAGAAAGGTTTGGGTTCAAAGGTAAATTTGAGTACTGCTTTCTATCCTCAGACTGATGGACAAGCAGAGCGTACGATTTAGACTTTGGAGGATATGTTGAGGGCTTTTGTGATCGATTTCAAGGGTAATTGGGATGATTACTTACCTCTCATTGAGTTTGCGTACAACAACAATTATCACTCTAGCATCCAGATGAATCCTTATGAGGCTCTTTATGGGAGAGGATTTAGATCTCCCATTGGATGGTTTGAGGTTGGTGAAGCTGGGTTGATAGGACCGGACTTGGTCCATCAAGCTATGGAGAAAGTGAAGATCATTCACAAAAGTTTGAAAACAATGCAAAGCCATCAGAAATCCTATACTAATGTTAGGAGAAGAGACTTGGAGTTTGAGGTGGACGATTGGGTTCATTTGAAGGTTTCACCCATGAAGGGTGTTATGAGGTTTGGTAAGAAGGGGAAAGCTTAGTCCTCAGTATATTGGTCCTTACAGGATATCCAAGAGGATTGGCAATGTAGCCTATGAGTTGGAGCTACCGCCTGAGTTAGTTACAGTCCATCCGGTATTCCACATTTCAATGTTGAAGAAATGTATGGGCGATCTTTCACTTATTATACCTACTGAAAATATTGGTATTAAGGACGGTCTATCTTATGAGGAGATCCTCGTTGAGATACTTGATCGTCAGGTTCGCAAGTTGAGAACCAAGAAGGTAGCATCAGTCAAGGTCTTATGAAGGAACCAGTTTGTTGAGGAAGCATTTGGGAGGCTGAGGAGGACATAAAGAAGAGGTACCCACATCTCTATGCTTCCGGAGAAGATTCAAACCAAGGTACTAATTCTTTTCTTGGTACTTTTTAAGTTGAAATATTGACTTATAATTTATTGCTTATGGGGGTATTTGTGTTGGGTGTAGATTTTTCCACCCTTATTTCTACTCAGGGTAACTCATTCGAGGATGAATGTTCCAAAGGGGGAGATATTGTAACATCCCGCCTTAGAAAGAGTTAAATTTAGAAAGAACTAATTTGGAAAGAGCTAATTTGAGATTTGTTCAAGTTAAGATTAAGCTGTGAGTTTTGGGTCAAATTCAAATGACCATAACTTTCAGTACAGGATGAGTTAGGTGGCCCATAGGATATCAAATGAAAGGACTTTGAATCTTCTTTCCAATGCCGCCAAGTTTTCTAAATTCCAAGTTCGGATGAGGGAGATATGCTCGTTTGAATTTAGCCTATCCAATTAAGGAAATTACCCAAATTGATGAAGGGTATTTTGGTCTTTTCCTTACCCCATCAGCTTTAAACATTTTTAGTAATATTTTAGGGGTCTAAACTGATTTGGGTCAGTTTTCACAAATCCTAAATACGCTTAGGGTTTTAGAGAGAAGTTCAAGAGTAGGAAATAAGGAGAAGTTCAAGCGTTTGCCAAGATTTCTTGCGAATCGAGGATTTGTTTCGCCAAATTATGGTATGTAAGTTTTCATAGTGTTGGGTTCGCTCACCCACATGCCAATCATGTAAATTCCATCTATAATTTCGTTCTTGAGGTTGAATGATTTGAATTCTTGAGGTTTTGTCCTTCATCTTTGTTTATGGAGTTTGATGAGTTCTTGAGGTGAGGATTTCGATTTTGTAAGTTATTCTTGAGCAAAAATGAGTAGATTCTTGTGTGCTTGGATTGGGTAAATTAATATAAGGAAAATTTGAGGAAAACAATCGTAGGCGAGTTAGCATTAGAAAATGAGAAGAAAAATTCATCGGATCGTTCTGGGAGAGGGGTGGCACGACGCACCACTGATGCGCCAGGAGGGCTGGCGTGCTGTGCCTGCAGTGTGCCAAAAACAGCCCTTTGAAGTTTAGGGGTTGGCACCCCGCAGCATCAATGTGCCAGGGTCGCCTGCCCACACCTTCTTTTCAGTCGTTTGCTCCGTCTAAGTTCTTTTAAAGCATACCTTCACTCCTTTCTGATTATAACTACTCTAAATTACATCGAAACAGCGAGAGATCCTTCATAATATGAATTATAACCCTTGAATTCATAATTTAAATTCAAGGTAAAGTTAAGAGTAAATTCTTGAGAGCTCTTTTGAGTCATTTTGAGAAGTCTTTTATGATCTTTTAAAACTTGTTTTAAGACTTCAGTACTTAAGTATGAGGATGATGAGAGTTGAGTTTCATTTTTCAAAATGAATATATGGGAACTAAGTATTCCCAAGAGTAAATGTTATTACATTTAAAATGAGGGGAAACATCGATTTCCAAATGAGTTCATGAGGAGTTTTGAGTACTATCTCTTTTAAGAGAAACCTTTTGAGTAATAATCTCAAAGTTTGAGGATGAGGAAATGTTTTTAAACATATGGGCTGAGTTATATTATTGGGATTAGTATTGAGCACCGATATGGGGACGTGTTCAAACAACTCAAAGTCCTCATAAACCATGTTGCCAACGTGGGTAGAAAATGGTCATTCTTTTTAGATGATTCTTTGCTTTTTAGCATAGGTTAGTGGATCCACTTAGTTGAGGATGTCTTATACTATGGCAAGGTATATGACAGTTCTGGCAGCGTGGGCGAGACACTGTATCATCAAATAGGTCATACTGATGGTTGTCGGTTAGAGAATCTCCCTAATAAGAGTTATTATTGTATTTTTAAATACATTGAATTGTTATCAACTGTTTTAAATGCTTTATATAAACTGCCGGGGCCGCATAAAACTTTACATAAAATAGATTGCCTTTTGTTACTCTTTTATAGGTTATGAATGCTCTGTGTATCTCTGGTATACCGCTTAGTTCTTCTCCATCGTATGTATAAAGTGTACTTAATAATCCATAGTTGTAATAGGTTTTGACTAAATTTGCTTTAGTTTTAATTTATTTCTCTGTGGCAGCATGCTTAATACTTTGATCACAACTGATTGATATTTCTTTACCATTGGAAGTGGAGATGCTATTGATTGAACACATATTCCATTGTAAGAAAAGCTAAATGGGGCTAGGCATGGCTAAATAGGGCGGGGTAGGGCAGGTTGAAAAATAAAAAAATATTAAACGGGGCAGGGCAGGGCAGGGCAGGGCAGATTGAATTTGTGACAAGGCAAGACTTCACCTGCCCCATCTCCCCCTAACCCACCCTATTGCCATCCCTAATCATATATACCCCTACACTAAAAGTCAAAAATATAAATTTAAAACTAACTTTTTCACTTTCGTTAAATGAATGGTATATGTGAGCTCATTTTGTAACATAATGGTACATGTGAGCCGTTTGTATAACGGTAAAGGTATATATGAGTCACTTTTATTACGAGGGGCATATCAATTCTAAATGACAAAGTTGAGGGGTATATCAGACCCTTTTCCCTAAATTTAAATAAAATTTTAAATGAAATTCAAGAGTAAAATGTAACTACATATAAAACAATTTTAATACTTATATTTATCGATCTATTTTTTTTCTCGACTTAAGTGATTATGTCATTAAAACATGACATTTGAAAAGATAAATGATTATGGTAAAAATTTGTCAGAATTTTAAAAGTGTTTTATTTTTTTAATCAATGAAAGGAATATAAGTGTCAGAAAAGAAAGTTTAGGAAAATGAACTAATACTATTTTATTAATGATGAAAAAAAGATCTTTTAATTTTCTACAAATTTTTATGGTAAATTAAATGAAAAACTAATGGGAAGAACATATTTATGGTAATAAAAGGAGGAGGTTAAATACGTTGTTTTTTTTTTAGAAAATTATAAAAATAGAAGGTTGAAAAAAGAATTTAAAGTAAAGTAAAAAAATTGTAGTAATAAAATGTAGTAATGATGAGGAGAGATAAATACAATATTTTTTTATATTTTTTTTCTTATTTCATACATTAAATAAAATAAAATAAATTGACAAAAACAAAGGTAAGCTGATCAAAAAGAGAGATGTCATATATATATATATATATATATATATATATATATATATATATATATAAAA